>APFE030347886.1:4079-21942 GCA_000404065.3 Pinus taeda
AATCTGATTTATATCAACAGTAGCAAACCCTAGATCAGCAGCATCAGCATTAGCGGCTTCATCATCAAACTAGGGAAGACGATATCTCACAAACCGACTGTCGGATCGGCATGATTCCACCACCAAAAGTTGCGGCTTCTAGAGGAGGTTAAGATGAACCTACAACTAGTTTAGATGAAGATATATTCTAGTCCACACAGGTCAATCTTTACTTCTACAGTTGCAGCTTTAGTTTTGGCAGCTTCCGGCTTCAAACTAGGGTAGTCGATATCTTGCAAACTGTCTATCGGATTGACTTGATTCTACCACCAAAAGTTGCGGCTTTCAGAGGAGGTTCAAATGAACCTACAACATAGTTCAGATGAAGAGATATTCTAGTCCACACAGGTCAATCTTTACTTCTGCAGTTGCAGCTTTAGTTTCAGCAGCTTCTGGCTTCAAACTAGGGCAGTCGATATCTTGCAAACCGTCTGTCGGATTGACTTGACTCCACCACCAAAAGTTGCGGCTTTCAGAGGAGTTTTAGATGAACCTACAATGTAGTTTAGATGAGGAGATCTTATAGTCCATGCAGGTCAATATTTACTTCTGCAGTTGCAGCTTCAGTTTCGGCAGCTTCCGACTTCACATGTGTGAGAGAGAGACCCTTTTCTGCGAATTAGAGAAGAGACTCTTTTCTGCATAGTAGAGAGAGAGAGATGTGATGAGATGAGTGAGTCCAAATGAGGAAAAGTCCTCCTGTATTTATACACAAATTTGGTGTTTGAATAGAGGCGACTATTAGGCTTTTCAGCCTACATGAGTTGTAGGCCGGCTTGATAATAATTCCATAATCAAAATAAATTCATATCTCCATGAATACTGATCGAAATTGGATGATATTTATATCAATCCTACACCTCTGGACAAGAGGAATATAACAAAAATATTATCAGCCATGAATAAGATGACCCACATGAAGTTTTGCCCTGGTTGTCAATTTTAACATCCAAGCTCATAAATATTCATGCTATAGAGGTACCACCCTATGCAACCCCATGATCTCAACTTTCTATCTAGCTGCAACAACAAGCCATCTACTCATGCCTCAATGTGATTAAAATGAGTGTTTTTCATGGTGATCTCTACTCGCATCTCCCATATGCTTGCTTGGAATCACTCCTCCATACTTCCTTGTTACATAAGTCAACAAAGGTGGATATGGCTCTATCTTTCTCTCTGCCTCCCAAACAAGTTTCTCTAGCTTAGGGTCTCATGCCCAACTTCCTAGGGTCAATGTTGATGTACCATATCTCTCCTTGGCCTCAACATACCAAGGAAAACTTCCTCAATCACACCTATAACCTATTGTTTCCATCACAAACTCCCCTTTCAACTCTAGATTATCCATCCTTTTCTCCAAGCTCTCTATCATGTCTGTCAAAGTAGAAATAGTATCCACATGTTGTGAAAGAATTTACTCTTCATCACTAATATTCATATCTCCACGTGTAGCTCCAAAATATTGTTTCTTATCATCAAATATGGTAGCCATATTCACTACTACATTAGGGTATCCTCTCTAAGACTTCACTACAATCAACTCAGGTCCCAACAAAATGAATGTATGCCCCACATGAGGCACATGGAAAAATATATCATCAATCAATAGTTCCTTCCCTAACATCAAGTTATAATCATCAAGTTACACTATTGTAAGGTGCACCTTTCCCTACCAATCTCCCATGTAGATATGTACATCGTCAACTAAACCAATCACCCACATATCTCTGGAGTTGATAGCCTTAAAGGAGGCCTTCACAAGCTTGAATCCAAGTTCAAGCTTCCCCATTGCTTTGACAAAGTTGTGGGTAGCTCCACTACCAACCATCACTATCACTTGGATCCCTCCTAGTTCTACCCTAACAAACTCACATTGGATTCTTTGCTTACCCTTATCTTCTTCTTGATCAGACATAGGGGCAAGATAACATGGAATTCTAGTGATGATGAGGCAATTTCCTAGAGGTTGAGAAAAAACAAAGACAAGCCCATCACAAATCAAGACCAGATCAGAAAAACCCAGGTTTCATATTTACATGGAGGGTAAGGAGGTTGGAGATTTATCTATCTAATGTGGATAATATCCAACTAATGTTTCTTTTCCATTGAGGATCTAATATGCTATGTGGAAGAAAACAACTAGAGTTCTCCATTTGTTCGTTTTGGTTTTTCAGGTAAATTAGTTTGAGGGTTCTAAACCACTTCCAAAGAGAGATTTATTATCTAAAGGGCTTCGTATCTTACTGCACATAGGGAGAAAAGGTTGGAGATGTCACATAAGAGGGTTTCTCCTGAGGAGAATCAAAGACTGTAGGATGAATTAAGCTAAAGTGGAAATGACTTCCAAAAGGACCCAACCCACTCCTTGGACATAAACTAGGCATAGTGATTTAGAGGGATATATACTTCACACCCCAACAAAGGGTGAGACTCCAACGCATAGGTAAAAATCACAAAAACTAAAAACATACGATTCTTCAATATTGTTTTACTTTTCTACATGATAGTATTTTTTCTTTGTCATCTCCCATTGGGTATCAACATCAAGATTATAAATTCTCTGGATGATTTTTCTTACTACATCTCTGGAAATAACCTCTACATATCACCATGTGTTGGGTCCCCTCATCTTGCCCGGCTAATCAGGTAGTTAATTTGATGGTCACACCAAATAAGAAATCATGCGTCACAGTGAAATATCCTTAACCTTAGATTATCCAATCTCATCAATCTTCCTACTATAAATGTACCACCCTAAGCAACCCCATGATCTCAACTCGTTATCCAGTTGCAACAACGGGCCATCTACTCATGGCTCATGTGATGAAAATGAGTGTTGGTCATGGCTATCTCCACCCGTGTCTCTCATATGCTCGCTTGGAAGCACTCCTCCATACTTCCTTGTTACATAAGTCAACAAAGGTGGATATGACCCTATCTTTTTATCTGCCTCCCCAACAAGTTTCTCTAGCTTAGCATCTCGTGCCCAACCTCGTAGGGTCAATGTTTATGTACCATCTCTCTCCTTGGCCTCAACATACTAACACAAACTTCCTCGATCACACCTTTAAACCATTGTTTTGATCACAAACACCCATTTTTGCTCTAAATTTCCCATCCTCTTCTCCAACCTAATTATCATGTTTGTCAAAAAAATAATAATATCCACATGTCATGAAAGAATAGAATTTGCATCACGATTACTCATATATCCACATGTAGCTCCAAAATATTGTTGTTTATCATCGAATATGGTAGCCATCTTCACCATTGCAATAGGGTCTCCTCTCTAAGACTTCACTACAATCTCAGATCTCGACAAAATAAACGTATGCCCCAATGAGGCACACAGACAACTCTCTCATCAATCATGAATTCCTGCCCCAACATCAAGTCATAATAATCAATTTTCACTATTTTAAGGTCCACCTTTCCCTGCCAATCTCCCGTGAAGGTGGGTACATCGTCAATCGAACAAAGCACCCACATACCTATGGAGTTGATAGCCTTAAAGGAGACATTTTCATGCTTGAATCTAAGTTCAAGCTTCCTTACTACTTTGACAAAGCTATAGATAGCTCCACTATTGACCATCATTATCACTTGGATCCCTCCTAGTCCTAGCCCAACAAACTCCAATTGGGTTCCTTCCTTACCCTTATCTTCTTCTTTCTTCTTGTGGAAAGATACTTCTCCTAGTACTTATAACATCCCCACTTTTGCTGCCTCTTGTGGCTCTAAAGCAACCACCTTCTACTTAATGGGGAAATTTATTGCCAAGTGATCTTGTCACACATCCAACATGATATGGGCCGATTCTTTTTGGCTGCACCTACTAGTTTTCCTTCTTTGGAAACTAATTTATAGAGCTCTTGGATAATCTCCAACAAATTTTCGTTTCCATTGAGGAGCTAATATGCTACATGGAAGACAACAACTAGGGTTCTCCACTTATTTGTTTTGGTTTTGAAGGTAAATTAGTTCAAGAGTTCTAAACCATTTTGAAAGAGGAATTTATAATCTCAAGGGCTACATATCTTGTTGCACATAGAGATCAAAGGTTGGAGATGTCACATAAGAGTGGTGTTCCTTAGAAGAATCAAAGATTGTAGGATGAACTAAGCAAAAGTGGGGATGACTTCCAAAAGGACCAAGCCCACTCCCTAGACATTAAATGGGTATGGTGATTTAGAAGGATATTTACTTCATACTCCAATAAAAGGTGAGATTCCAAGGCATTGGTACAAATCCAAACAACCTAAAATATGCAATTCTTCAAAATTCTTTTACTTTTCTACATTAGAGTAGGATTTTTGTTAGGTGTTTTTTATTATCATATTAATTTACAATAAGTTTTTTGTTGGGGAATACTAAAATAATTTCTAGATCTAAAGCCCACTTAAATACAAATTATTATTTCTTACATTTTACACTTGTGTCTAGTTTCTAGTTATAGATTTCTAGGTTACCGAACTTGCATTTTCAACCATCAGAAACAAGTTCTACATACCTACAATTAAGTATATGACACTAAAAGTTGTATTTTTCAGCTTATACTTGTTTATCAGCAAAATTTTCACATTATAGTTGAGTAAAAATTATTTTCAGCCATCAAAATTGTATAATAATTTTTTAGAAAAATTTCCGTTTGTTAAACATAACCCAGAAATCTGAAAATTAATTTCCAGTTAGATGGAAATTTCCTTTTCATCCCAAATGCAATAAAGGGCGGGCCCCAAAGGCTCTATAATCACCTTTATCCCTCCTACACTCTCTGGTAACTCCCTAGAATTTTTTTTCATACAATAGAATGGTTGTTACAACAAAGTATGTTGTTGTCCTTGCGATTTTAGGTTGGTTTTATAGATTATCATATAAGACATCAAGTTATTTTGACTCATACATCCTTTAAAATAAATTCATAATTAATATATAATCAAATATTTGGTTAGGATAGCTCTAATAGACCAAAATATATAGGTTATATTTGAAGTATTTGTCTATTAATATATTTGATAGAAATATGTTATGTTTCTAACATTATTTTTACACTGGACAACAAACAATTCAAGAATAACTCCACCCCATTGACTCCATACAAGGAAATGACATAAAACATAGTTGTTGGGGGTATTTAGGGATTCCTTCCTTAGGTTTTTAGGAGTTGTTGAGCCTAAAAAACAAGGGCTTGGGTCAAGGTGACAATGTGTCCTTGCCCTGTGTGCAACCATATAGGGAGGTTGTGAGGACCCTATCGACCCTGTTAAAAATATTGGTAACGTTTTTTGGTCCCATTACTAGGGATAATTTCTTTCAACCTAGTTTCATACACCATTATTCCACTTGGGTGAAATAGTATTTAATTATTGTGCATTTTGATGAGATTATTATAAAGGACTAATCAGCAAGATCTCCTCTAAAAACTCCAACTCAAGGTGCTTCAACAAAAGCCATTCAAACAAAAAGGTACACAACAATATGTTCAACCAAAGGCGAGTTTGTTTTTGTTCCCTAACCTAAGGTATTTTACTAAAGAAAAAAAATTGAGCTAAGAGTAAGGAACAAAATTCAATTGAATTGCATTCTTCTTTAGTTACACTTAGAGATTTCTTTGAAAGCCATGAATCTTTATATCTATGTACATCTCAACATAACACATATACAATAATAAAATGGATTTATATTGATTAATGGATTTGCATAAACCACTTAATTTAACTCAAACATAGGGTCAACCCCATGCCCTCCCCAATAATATTGATAAAGTACCAATTTTTAAGGATGGTCATTAAATTTCTACACATGATTTTTGGGACTCTTTTACTAGAGAAATGGAAGAACTAGGAGTGGACATGAAGATGTAACCATTAAAAGTTTTTTCCTTGCTTTGAATGGTGATGTTGCTAAATGGTTTGTTAGTTTACCTAATAATAGCATTAGTGGATTTACTCAAATTAAAACCAATTTCTTTAAAAAATGGCCAGCATCAAAGGATCCTAGATTTTGTTAAATGCATTACAAGAAATTGAAAGAAGAGAGAATGAATATATTGATTAATTCAATCTTAGTTTTGATAAAGTAGCTCAATATATATCTCAAGATTTTATACCTCCTGTTAGCCTCACTCGAAAAAGGCCCAAAAATGGATCCATATATGCTCTTAAAGTCTCCAAATTTGCTTAAAATCATGCCAATGGATCCAAAAATGCTCTTGAAATCTTCAAGATTTTCTCAAGATCATCCAAAGGTCAAAATAAGTGCAAGAGGAGAGCCCTTGGAAGGGCGGAAATACACTATCGGGAGGCAAAAACACTCCAAAACCATGAAAAACAGTCAAGGCACAACAACCATTAGATCTGGCCGATAGATGGCCCAGATCTAAGCGGAAAATCACAATTAGCGCTACAGAGAGGACGACTTAAAGAAGGGATAGAAGACACCGCCAATCAGCAATATCCGATGATCAGATTGGCGGGTTGCATCGACGATTTAAGTAAGGGCCCTGGGCATGAGCGATAAGCGATTGCGATTAGATCACATCGCTATATTGCAGCAGAGCAGCACCAAGGGGCGGAGCCTTTATACCTTCGTATGGGCGATGCAATGATGTGGACATGATAGGATTCTAAATAGTATTTGATAATATTTGAGGTCCGCAGAAAGTCCAGTTTCAATGCATTTTCAATGTATTTTGTTATATAACGAAATACAAAGGGGAACTTGGTAGCACCGATAGCAATGAAGCCCAGACTCGAAAGGGTCCGGGATGTTATCACTCAAGAAGTGATTACCAAATTGTTCACACCTGTTTGTTTGTAAAGGTTAGGTGTTAGTCCAAGTTCAGTTTTTTCATGTTCAATGTAGTGTCTAGGTCTTTAGAATCTTTGTGGCATGGTTACATAAAGGTAAATAATTAGTTCTCTTTCATCATTGGTCCCATAACCCACATAAATTCCTTGTATCAAGTTTGTTTTAAGGTCCTGATGTGTTATAAAGCAGTTTAGGTGTTTTCGTAGCATGGAAAAAAGTCTAGGGTTTTCGTAGCGCAAAACCCAGATTTTACATTGGCTGCACTATGAAATCAGAGATTCGTGCAATCCGTAGCATATCTTTCCTAGTTGTCATATCTGTCACATTCAGTTATGGCTGCATCATCCACTGTCAGCTTATATACTTCGCCAATCATGTCCAACCGCTTATCTTCATCATTAAAGTCGTTAGGTACCCTGGTACGCTCAGATTGCAAGTTTCAAGAAGAGCCAGGTATTCACAGTCATGATTATGATTGTATTTATTGCATGAGGAATAATCAACAAATGTTAAATTTGAATTCCTCAAATGTCAAGCGAGGTAGTATTCAAGCGAGGCAGTGATCAAAGGTTGAGACAACGCCAGTTTATCAAGTTTTCATTACACTGAAGTATCATGGAAGGATCGACAGAAAAGAAAGAGCACAGGTCAGGTAAATGTTTGAGGAGCGACCCTGAAGGTCTGGACATCATCTTGAAGAAAAAGGAAGTGGAACGTGCATTCAAGCAGGTTGGATGTTGGAATTTCTGCGAAAACCTCCAGGGAGGTCATGCACAAATCACCAAAGAGTTTGCCTTGAATTTCACAAGACTGAATTCAAAAGTTGGTGTGCTTGAATTGCAAATTTCACCAGAGGTAATCTCCTCAGTCACTGAGATTCCGAGAGGACAAGAGAAATGGTTTAAAAATTTTAAATTTGATATGACCCCCTGCAAAGAATTTCTGAAGCCGTAGTTCATTAACTCAGATTTAAACAAGTCTGTGCCTAGAAATTATGTCAAGGACTCATATGCCAATTTGCTTACCTGCATACAAAGGTACCTAACCTGTGAAGGAAGATATAATAAGGTGTATTCATATCATTTCAAACTTCTGCTGCATTTCACAGGAAAGACATCTATTGATTTACCTTTCTATTATTTCGTAGCTTGAGCAAAATGTGTGACAAAGCGCAACTAAGGAAAGAAGCCTGTGAGACCTCATTGTTTCACCACGGCTTAGTTAAGTTGATTGTTCTACATGAACTCCAGAGAGTAGGTAGGGATTGGCCCACTTTCATGTTTATGTCTGGTTTTAAAAATGAAACTAATCTTAGCCCACAAGTTGTGAAAGCTTCTTCACCAACAACTGATCATCGTACAGAAACGGGATCCAAGAGATTCACAAAATTGAAAGCCAGGAAACAAGTAAGGGAGCCTGCCAGATTGTTGGTTATTCAAGACACACCCCAACAGTCCCTGAAAGAGAAAACTCCAATCAAAGAAGGTAGAAGTGAAGCATCTACAGGAGAAGTAGTCCAGAGAAGAATGACCAAGAGTCAATTAGCTAAGGAAAAAGGAAAGAAGGTGGTTGCTGAGGAAAGCCCTGTTTCAAAGGGAAGCTTGAATGACTTACTGCAAGGCATTAACATTGAAGAATCTCCCTTGGTTCAAGCAGATTTGATAGAATCAAGTAAAGACAAAACTAAAAGAGTCAAAGCCTTGCAAAAGCTCAAGTTTGATGACTGGGTTGCTCAATTAGTCTTTAAGCCAAGAAGACCCATGACGAGGAATTTGAAACAGATGCAGGAGATGTTGCCAGAAGCAGGTGGAACATAGAAGATTGTAAAAGCTCATGACAAACCCTTGCCTTCATCAGAAACATCATCACAGTTGCATAGAGAAGATAGAGGAAAGGCAATCATCTCGCCAGAAGGAAATAGTGTTGAAGAATTGAAAAATAAATTAAGGTTAGCAAATCTTGAAATTGCTAAATTGAAGAAATCCTCTAGGAAGCATGCAATCAAGGAGGCTCATTTTGACAAAATGCAAGCTTTATGGGAAGATAAAACATTCCAAATACCTGAGGTGGTCGACTGTAATACACAATATTATACCTGGACAGTCCTTGTCCTAAAGGAGGAAGCATTGATCAGAAGGGTTAATACAAAACTAAGAGCTGGGATCAGAGTTATGAAAAGGAAAATTGAAGATTTTAGGATGCAGCTGAGTCAGCGGGAAAGATCTCCTTAAGAAAACCACACAGCAAGTAAGGTTATATTCAAAATTTTGATGATTTACCTTGTTACAGTTTGTTGAAGGATGATACATCTCTACTCAGTTTTGATAGCTTGAGGGTAGTTGAAAGGGAGATGTCTAGATAAAAGAGGCTTAAGCCAGTTAGATTTTGGTATCAAACTTTGTTTTGTAATTACACAGTAGTTTCGTAGCGCGCTACAAAACTGCTGAAAAGACGCATAATGCACAACAGTTTCGTAGCGCGCTATGAAACTGCTGAAGCCACATAATTGAACCCAGTTTACCAATTTTGAGTAATCAAGGGGAAATTTTTTGAAAAGGAAGTGTCAAAAAGGGTCATTACAATGTGAAAGCAACAGGCAAAGGTAAAACAAGTGGAGGAAAAGAAATATGAACTATAAAGTTTTGTCATACAAATCTTTGCTAGTTTCTCCACAACATTTCAAACGGTTTTGAAGAAGTTTTGTCTCCATACAAATATATGGAAAGGGTCTACAACACATCAAGAACATGACACTACACCCTTGTGTGATCAAAGAAGACATCAAGGTTAATTAATCTCAAACATCCTTGAGGAAACCAAACGCAAGAAAACAGGGGCAGTTTCCTACTTTGCAGGAGCAGTAAAAGAGATAAGATATTAAGGGCCAGCAAGGAACTTTAAACATCCATCAAAGCTAAACTGAAGGGAACCAATTGTCAAAGAATGAGTCTTTATTGTAATTAATGTTATTATCAGCATGGTATGGAGTTAGACTCCTAATTGTATTAGGTTCCTAAAATGTCTAGTTAGCAGTTTGTTGCATTTAATAATTAGTTAGAGTTTGAATAGGTGTCATAGCAAGGAGAATTCGAGTTCCCCTCATGCTGCAGGAGGAATCTCAGAGCTATATATATAGCAGAAGAGCTGATGTACAAAGGGTTGGAAATTTATTGAAAAAAAAGCTTTGATATTTGACTTTATGTAAAAACTCTGTTTTAGTAATACAAGACTTGGCTTTACTTCTCAAGCATCAGAAGGAATTTATTGTTTAGAATGTTGTGTATTATCCTCTCCTCAGTATTTGCAGTGGTATAGATGTGTGATTACTTAGAAATCACTGATTGTTCTCTAATTTCCTTCACATATTTATAAATTGTGTTGTCTTATATGTTTTTGGTGTATTTTGAATGGTTGAATTCTAAATGTCCTGACTTCTATGTAAGGTTGATATCATTGTTATGCTGAAGCTGTTTTGACCCCATAAGCTCAATGGATAATCTATAATTGTGTTTCCACCACTCTCATTTTTCTATCTTTGTTTTACAAGAGTTAGCCATCTTAATCTTAATAAAAAATAATTAATCTTTTGAGAGAGCCCTCTAAGATTGGGGAGGCTAAGCCTCAACCTAAAGTAGGTTTGAAATAATTACTTAAGGTCTTCCTGGTCAACAACCTTCGAGGGTCAGATTTTAAGATAACATTTTGGTGCGTCTGCTGGGAGTTTGAAGATTATTCATTCCCGAAAACAACAGACTGAACTTCTGAAGATAGCAGGAGTTCAGAAGACTTTTCGAGGCTGCAATCTACCTTGGTGACTCCATATATTTTCAAAAGCTTAAAAGGTGGCTTCGAGAGGGAGATATACACGGAGCAATCCTGACCCAGATCCACCTACTCCTATGGACAATCCAAACACCATTTCAAGGAGCAAACAAAGATTTACTGAAACACCAGGTACTCCATCTTTTTCAAAATCTTTGCTCTCTGAATTATCAAGAAGTCCTACAGACAAAATTGTTGATGATAAGATTGATGAGGTGTTGTTGAGGTATGAAAATGAAGAAGAACTCATTGGAATTATTTTAGATTTACAAAAAAGAGGAATTGATACTTCGTCTTAAGTGTCACAAAAAGATAAGGAGGAATTTTGGTAGGTTCTTACTTTTGAATTATTGTTAGAAGAGGAAGATTTAAATAAGCTCAAAGAACTTGATCCTTTTGAAGTCTTACTCATATCTAAAACTGGTCTACCCCTTCCAAATTGGAGTACATTTGTCAGTGGTTTGCAAAGTCCAAATAGTCCTTTTCGTATCAGCACCTTATCCTCTGCCTCTGCTAGTCCTAGTAGTTCTCAGACACTAGAAAATCCACCTCATATCAGTTCTGGTTCCTCTGTCCCTTCAGTATCTGTCATCACTGTTCCTCCATTAATTATGGCCGTACCTGCTAGGTATTCTCCACTAGCCCTCCCTCCTGTTTTACATGACCTTCCTAGCAAATATGCTGCTAGAATTCCAACATGGGGTGGGGATGAAGAAATCACAACAGAAGAACATATAGACAGATTCAATGATTTTGCTGATAGAGAGGAAGTTGATGATGAGGATGTGAAGCTAAGGTTGTTTCCACAAACCTTCATTGGAGAAGTTAGAAAATGGTTTAAATCTCTTACAGCTGGAAGCATTCACAGTTGGGCAGAGTTTGAAGATAGTTTTTTAAGGAAGTGAGGAAACAAAATAAATCTTGTCCAAGCTCTTACTGAATACAATAATCTTAGAAGAGCACCTGATGAAACCGTCCAAAACTTCTCCAAGAGGTTTAATAAAATATATATTTCCATTCCAGTCCATTTGAAACCTCCTGGGGCCTTGACACAACTGAGATACGCCGAAGCATTTGATTCTGACTTCTCTCTGTTACTCAGAGAAAGGGATTCTGCTACTCTCGCTGACATGAAAAATGATGCAATTAAAGTGGAAGTAAACATGATTGCTGCCAAAAAATCAAAGATGGAAAAAGCTAAATTGAAAGAAGAAGAGCAACCTTCCATTTCAGATCCAAAATATAAGTTTGACTCAATGATGAAGACCATGGAAAAGTTGATGGATCAGTTGGCTCTTGGGAATACTTCTGCTCCTCCAACACAGCAGGAACCTCAATTTAGAAATCCTCAGTTCAGAAGGCCTCAAAACCAGCAAAGGCCAAGAGAAAATAGGAATCAACAGCCTGATCCTCCATAGGACCTCCTTTCCAACAAAACTTGGTTGATGAAGAAGATGAACCTGAAATTCCAGAGGAGTCCATCCATTGTCTTGATGAGGAAGTGCCAGGGATTTTCTTGACGAAGGAGGAACATGATGAGTCCAGTATGACCAAACAAGGAGAGGAACCTTCAGACTATTTAAAAGGCTATCAGCATGCTATCTTTGAGATGAAAAAGCAGTACAATCTCAGGAATAGAAATGTGCCCATTACAGCAAGAAAAGCACAACCCAAAAAGGATGTATCAAAGGTTGTTGAAGGCAAGAAATACAACTCAAAGGTGGCTGAAGGTAAAAATGATTCTCCACCTGGAAAAAAGGATATTCAAGCTCCATCCCCTACTAAAGAAATTGAGAAAATGGTTTCTGTTTTTAACCTTGAGAATGAGATTGCAAAAATCAAAATATCAATCCCCTTTAGTGAAATCATCAAGGTAGACCAATACAGAAGTAAGATTGTGCAGATGCTTAATTTGCAACCAGGAGTAGCTGATAACTTAAATGTGCAAGAAGATAATCCTATTATTTGTTTAGGACCAAGACTTGAAGATGAACACAATGAAGAATTTCCTCCTTTCTACATAAGCATTAGTATTCATGATATGACCTTACATAATGCTATGTTAGATTCGAGGGCATCTCATAATCTTATGCCCAAGGTAATCATGGAAAGGTTGGGTTTGCAGGTGACCAGACCATATAAGGATTTATTCTTTTTTGATTCAAAAAGAGTTCAATGCATTGGTTTGATTAAAGATGTTGTTGTGGGGCTAACTCAAATTCTAGCAAAGACAATTGTCATGGACATTGTTGTGGCCGACATTCCACCTAAGTTTGGGATGTTGCTTTCAAGATCATGGGTAGTAAAGATCAAAGGTACGATGCAAATGGACCTTACCGATGCTACAATCCTTGTTTTTGGGGAGCAAAGAAGGTTGTATTGGGAGACTAGAATGGCTTATATGGTAAGCAACAAAGACAAACCTCAAAAATTTCCTATTTATTCATTTGACATTGGTCTCGGATCAACCATTCTTTTCAATGAGTCAGTTGGAGAGGAATCAGAGGAAAAGCTTTCAGGTAACCAGTGCCAAGGAGATCAACAAAAAGATGAAAAAGAAGAAAGGGGCATGAGCTGGGATTTGGATCACAAGTCCTAATAATGAAAGTAAGTTTCTCTCCTACAAACTTAATTTTGATTGCACTAATAATATGGCCAAGTATGAATCTCTGATTTTGGGCTTAGAAGCTTTGTTAAAGTTGAAGGCTAGAAACATTGCTGTTTGTGGAGATTCTGAATTGGTAATTAAACAAGTGGAAGGTTCTTATCAAACCAAGGATGTAAGGATGAGGGCATATAGAAACTTAGTGTTAGATATGTTGGAAAAGTTTCAGGCTTATTCTTTTAGTATCAAAACTAGAGACCAAAACTCTATTGCAGATTCTCTTGCTGTTTCTGCTAGTCTTTTTATTATGCTTATGCACTCTTTTGAAAAGTATGAGGTGGAGGTTCGTCATCGACCAACTATACTGATAACATCATAAATTGGCAAGTCTTTGAGGATGACCAGTAGGTAAAGAATTTCATTGAGTTGAAGGAAGAGTTTGAAAGCACTCAAATGGATCAACAAAATATGTTTGTGGAGACAAAGGAAAAGTCTGAAGTCTTGCAGTTAAAAAATAACCTCATACCTAAGGGCCTCATCCCTCTTGAGAAATTGTTTGATCAAAATGATGTGTTCAAGGCTCCAAGATTGCAGGCTGATGAAGAGGAGGTAGAGAGTTGTAATTTATGAAATTTTTTTGTACCAAGGATGGTTAAGATTTCGAAATTCCTTTCAGCTGATATGAGGGCTAAATACATTGAGATGATGAAAATGTTTATTGATGTGTTCGCATGGAGCTATGCTGATTTAAAACAATATGATTCTTCTATTATCCAACATACCATTCCTATTAAGGAGAACGAGAAGCCTTTCAAGCAGAAGTTACGAAGAATTAATCCTCTCCTTATGCCATTGATTGAAAAGGAAGTCAAGAAAGTCTTTGATGCTAAAATCATTGTTCCAATCAGATTCTCAAATTGGCCGGCTAATTTGGTGCCAGCTAGAAAGAAGAATGGAGAGATCAGGATTTGTATAGACTTCAGAAATTTGAATAAAGCTTGATTGAAAGATAACTATCCTCTTCCTAAAATGGATATAATTTTGCAAAACATTGTTGGCTCACAAAGGATGTCTATGCTTGATGGTTTCTCAGGGTATAATCAGATTCTTTTTCATCCAGATGATCAAGAGAAGACAACCTTCACAATGCCATGGGGAACCTTCATGTATGCCAAGATGCCCTTTGGTCTCATCAATGCAGGGGCCAATTTCTAGAGAGCAATGGATATTGCTTTTGCTGAAGAAAAGGATAAATCAGTGGTGGTATATCTTGATGATATCACAATTTTTTCAAAGAGAGAGGAAGACCATTTGAAACACCTTGAAAGAATCTTGATGAAATGTAGAAGGTTTGGTATTTCTCTGAATCCCACTAAAAGAATTTTTGCTCTAACATCAGGCAAACTTCTTGGTCATATCATATCTTAGGAAGGAATTAGGATTGATCCTAATAGAGTTATTGCAATTCAAAAGTTAGATTTGCCAAGAAGTAGGAAAGAGATCCAATCTTTTCTTGGAAAAGTTAACTTTGTTGGATGCTTCATTCCTAACTTTGCTGAGGTTTTCAAGAATATAACAAGGATGTTGAAGAAGGGAGTGGATTTTAAATGGACAGCTGAAGCAAAGAAATCTTTTGAGGAGATCAAGAAGGAACTCACACAAGCACCAGTACTTATCAGCCCAGATTTTACCAAGGAATTTCTAATTTTTACATTTGCTTCTGAGGATACAATTGCTAGAGTTTTGCTGCAAAAGGGAAATCAAGGTACTGAACAACCTATATCTTTCTTTAGTAAGACATTAGCAAATGTTGAACTGAAGTACAACATCCTAGAGAAACAAGCTTACGCCTTGGTGAAAGCTATAAAGGATTCAGAATCTATGTTTTGCATTCTCACATTGTTGTTTATGTTCCAAATGCTGTTATAAAGGATATCCTAACACAGGCTGATCCGGATGGAAAAAGGGGCAAGTGGATAGCAAAATTGTTAGAGTATGAAATTGACATTAAACCCACCAAATTGGTTAAGGGTCAAGGCTTAGCCAAGTTGCTGACACAGTCAAATTTGGACTGTCTTGACATTAACTTGAGTACAGAGATCTCAGAAATCTCTGAAAATGAGGAGGAGTTGGTCCAAATAAATGAAAAATTCTTGGTTTCGGAATGGTGTAAGGATGTAGCATTTGTTCTACAACATAATAAAGCACCTGCTAATCTTTCAAAGTCCAAAGCTCAGTTTGTCAAGCTGAAATCTTTAAGATATTTTGTGTATGATCAAAATTTGTTTTGGAAAGATGCAGGAGGGATTTTGCTAAATTGTCTACTTGAAGAAGAAGCTGATAAAGTAATCGATGAATTTCATAAAGGAGATTATGGAGGACATCACTATTGGAAAGCTACTGCAAACAAGGTCTTAAGGGCTGGATATTTTTTGCCAACCATGTTCAAAGACATCTATAAAAAGGTAGCTACATGTCATGAATGTCAAATATTTGAAGGAAAGAGGAAGCTTGTACCTTTGCCTTTAGTCCCTATATATGTTGAAGCACCCTTCCAGCAATGGGGATTGGATTTTATAGGAGAAATTCATCCTCCTTCCTCAGGTCAGCATCGCTGGATTCTTATAGCCACCGATTACTTTACCAAATGGATTGAAGCGGTTTCGACAAGGCAAGCAAATGATGCAGTGATTATTTCTTTCCTAGAAAATAATATCTTATCTAGATTTGGTTGCCGAATGAAGATTATAATTGACAATGCTCAAGCTTTTAAGTCCAAGAAAATGATCAACTTTTGTCACCAATATCACATTACTCTTGGGCATTCTATTGCTTATTATCCATAAGGAAATGGCCTTGCTGAATCATCAAACAAAAGCATTGTAAGGATCATTAAGAAGTTGCTATAGGAAAACAAGAAAACTTGGCATTTGAAATTGAAGTATGCTTTGTGGGCTGATAAGATTTGTACGAAGAGATCCATTGGAACATCGCCATATGAGTTAGTATATGGTGCTGAAGCCATATTTTCAACATCACTTGGAGTACCTGTAATGAAGCTAATTCAAGGATTAGAGGAAGAACCAAACGCTGTACAAAGAAGAATCAATTAGCTGATAACATTACAGGAGAAAAGAAATGAAGTATATGACAGTCATCAACAAAGTCAGAACAGAATCAAGAGAACCTTTGATAAAAAGATCAAGGAAGTTACTTTTCAGATCCATGACAAAGTGCTGAAATGGGAAGCCAGAATTGAAGAGAAAGGTAAACAAGGTAAATTTGAGAATTTGTGGAAAGGCCCATATCAAATCGCCGCGTTTCATGGAAACAACACTTACATTTTGCAAGAAATTGATGGAGAATCATATGCTGGAGGACTTGTTAATGGCAGGTTCCTGAAGCATTATCGTTGATTGAAATACTATCAGTTTCCCACAACATTGTCTATAACCATTTTTGTTAGTCTTTCTTTTTGTTGCAAATAATGACAAGATGAAACAGAAGGCTTAAGCCCGAGGTGAAGGCCCAAGAAGTCAGAAAGGGTTGCTTGTCAAGCAAATCTATGTTTGTCATAAAATGGATAAAGAACTAGACCTGCGAGTTCTTAGTGTGCTACAGGAGCACACTATACCAAGTGGAGCCACTGTTATCACTCAAGAAGCGATTACCAAATTGTTCACACCTGTTTGTTTGTAAAGGTTAGGTGTTAGTCCAATTTCAGTTTTTTCATGTTCAATGTAGTGTCTAGGTCTTTAGAATCTTTGTGGCATGGTTACATAAAGGTAAATAATTAGTTCTCATTCATCATTGGTCCCATGACTCGCATAAATTCCTTGTATCAAGTTTGTTTTAAGGTCCTGATGTGTTATAAAGCAGTTTAGGTGTTTTTGTAGCGCGAAAACAAGTCTAGGTGTTTTCGTAGTGCAAAACCCAGATTTTACCCTGGCTGCGCTACGAAATCGGAGATTCGTGCAATCCATAGCATATCTTTCCTAGTTTTCATATCTGTCACATTCAATTATGGTTGCATCATCCACTGTCAGCTTATACACTTTGCCTATCATGTCCAACCACTTATCTTCATCATTAGAGTCGTTAGGTACCCTGGTACGCTCGGATTGCAAGTTTCAAGAAGAGCCAGGTATTCACAGTCATGATTATGATTGTATTTATTGCATGAGGAATAATCAACAAATGTTAAATTTGAATTCCTCAAATGTCAAGCGAGGCAGTATTCAAGCGAGGCAACCATCAAGCGAGGCAGTGATCAAAGGTTGAGATAGCGCCAGTCTATCAAGTTTTCATTACACTGAAGTATCATGGAAGGATCGACAGAAAAGAAAGAGCACATGTCAGGTAAATGTTTGAGGAGCGAGCCTGAAGGTCTGGACATCATCTTGAAGAATAGGGAAGTGGAACGTGCATTCAAGCAGGTTGGATGTTGGAATTTCTGCGAAAAACTCTAGGGAGGTCATGCACAAATCACCAAAGAGTTTGCCTTGAATTTCACAGGACTAAATTCAAAAGTTGGTGTGCTTGAATTGCAAATTTCACCAGAGGTAATCTCCTCAGTCACTGAGA
>APFE030347889.1:371-48826 GCA_000404065.3 Pinus taeda
TTGACATCAGGTACCATCATATCAGAGATTGTGTGCAGCGGAGGATCATGTTACTTTCGTACATTCCAACGGAGGATCAGGATGCTGATATTCTGACGAAGGCTCTCACCAGGAGCAAATTCGAGTACCACCGAGGAAGGATAGGGGTTGCTGATAATCCATATCTTGTCGAGAGGGAGTGTTGAGATTGCAACAAGATGATGGAGCTTAGTGAAAAGAGTCGCCTTCACTAAGTGGGCCCGCAGGCTATTTTTGGCGCAAGTCTATTTTTAGACTATGTCTATTTTTAGACATATGGATCATGTCTATGGATTGCAGGTTGTTGTTTATGGATGATTGATCAAGTTGGAAAAATAGATGGACTTCTATTTTTGATGAAAGTGTGAGTGATCACAGTGTGAGTGATCAAGTCTATTTTTAGACTGGCTGTCAAAAATAGAAAAGTCAAATATTATTATCTCACAATAATATTTGGACTATAAACTTTGTCTTATTCTCTTGGAGCACTTCAGTTCGAGCTACGGATGTGGCACATGCAATCCCAGAAGGAAATACGTGGTTCCTATGGGATAACTAATATTTGCATGCAGGACTCAGTTAGAACTCAAGTGAGTTGAGTTTAGTGGACTGGAGGTGCAGTTGATGGAGTTGTGTTCAGTTTAGCTTTGTTAAACTGGTTGTATTTAGTCTAACTGGCAAATAGACTAGAGATGAGTTGGGTGAATTAGTTATTAATTAATTCACAAGTTATTAACTCATTATACAACTAATGAATACATCAGTTAACTCAGTTGCATGTCAGTGCATGTTCAGTTCAGCAGGGACAGGTGTTAGAGAATCAGATTGCTATCAGTTGTGACTATAGTTGTGCACCAGATCTTGCACAAATCAGGGGAATAAGTATGCCAATGAGTTTTCCCACATTGTAGCTTGTGCTCACGCTATTTAGCCAAGGAAAGACGTGGTTGCCTTGAAATTATCACCGGTTCTTGTGCAGGTATTGAGCAAGCGGAGGCAGGCAAGCAGCGGAAGAGATTTGAGCCAGTGATTGATTCAGATCTGAGCTGTATTGTGTGTAACAGGTGGAGCTGGTACTGGATTGCTTGTGATAAGCATTGTACTTTGTAATGTTACATGACTCAATCATTAATATACAGATAGTTGGGGTTGTTAGCGAGATGCTTTCCCCGGGATACATACTGTGTTAATGTGTGAATGCTCTTGATGTTTTATTGTTATTGATGCTGCTATATTGATGATAAACGTAGAGGATCTTATGTATTGTGTATGTTTTCCTCAATAGTACATGATCAGGATAATCTCTATTGAATATGTGTTGAATTATTCAAAATTTCTACATAAATCTCCTAATAAAGGAAAGGGATCTGATGATGCTCCTTATGTAGAGGCAAAAACCACCTCATATAAAGGTGGGGATGTGTACTTGGCTTCTTCTTCAAGTGCACGTGTAGATCATGAGGCATGGGTTATTTACTCATATACATCCTTTCACTTCACTCCCCATAGGGAGTGGTTATGTGAGTATGAGAAATACGATGGTGGTGATGTCTTCTTAGGGGATGATAGGAAGGTTAGAATCATTAAACGTAGAAAAGTCAAGATGAGGTTGCAAGGTGGAAGGATTAGAACACTTTTGGGTGTTTTGCATATTCCCGCATTGAGCAAAAATCCGATTTCTATAATCAAGATGGATGATGCAGGTATAAAAATAGTGTTCGAGAAAGATACCTATAAGATGGTTCGAGGAGCACTGATATTGATGTGGGGAGTTCATATTGGGCCTATTTACAAGCTTCTGGGTATACTTTTATTGATGGTTGCAATAGTTATGTGGTTCCTGAAAGTGGAGCAAAAAATATAGTGGTCTCTGGAGAAAAGACCATGCTATGGCATCAAAGGCTTGGACATATTGGAGAGAAGGGCCTTCGAAAACTTCATGGTAATGGTATGGTAGAAGTTATGTCTAATTTCTCTCTAGATTTCAATTTCTATGAACATTGTGTATATGGGAAGCTGAATCGTGTGAGTTTCCCCTCTAGTGCTAAGAGGGTGAAAGGGATATTAAAGCTTGTGCATAGTGATGTGTTTGGACCTGTGTAGGTTCCATCACTAGATAAGTTTGTGTACTATGTATTATTTATAGATTTCTTCTCAAGGAATACATGGATATATTTCCTAAGGAATAAATCTGAAGTCTTTGACAGGTTTAAAGAATTTAAGGCTCTAGTGGAAAAACAAACAGAAAATAAGGTAAAGGTGCCGAGGATAGATAATGGTGGAGAATTCTGCAAGAAGGAATTTGAAGACCATGTAATAAGTGTGGTATAACATGACAGAAGACTACTCCATACACACCTCATCAAAATGATGTTGCAGAAAGAATGAATAGGAAGTTTATGGAAAAGGAAAGAAGCATGCATTGTGGTGTCAGGTTAAGACAATAATTTTGGGCAGAGGCGGTGGATACTGCATGTTACCTGGTTAATAGATCACCTTCATCAACATTGGAGGATAACTCTCCACATGAGGTATGGAATGGTAAGAAACCATCACTTTCACATCTGAGGGTATTTGGATGTGATTCATATGTACATGTTTCAGAGGAGAAAAGAACTAAGTTGGATAGTAAATCTGAAAGGTGCATCTTTATTGGGTATAGGGATGGTTTAAAATGTTATAAGATTTGGAACCCAAAAACAAGGAAGGTTGTGTTCAACCGAGATGTGGTGTTTAGAGAGGTGAAATATGTTATTAAACATGAAGTCCTACCAAAGGAACCTAAGAAGATAGAGTTTGAGCTAAAGGAGGAAGATGCAGACTCTATAGCAGAATAAGAATCAGAAGATAAAGAGCCACAAACTCCAACTGTGAGAATATTAGTTCGAGAAATAAGGCAACTAGAAACTTATATTCCATCCTTTTTTTTTTTCAAAATTTCTTTATCTATTATTGATGATGATCCCAAAATTATCAGAGAGGCAGTAGATTCAGAGGATGGAAAATTTTGGAAAGATGCCATGGTTGATGAAATGGAATATTTGGACAAAAAAGAGGCTTGAGATTTGGTGGAGTTGTCAAATGTAAGGAAACCCATTGGAAGAAAATGGTTGTTTAAGAAGAAGATGAATGCAGAATGCAAGGTGGAGAAATACAAAGCTTGATTGGTAGCATTCCCAGGTGTTGGGAATTGATTTTGGTGATATTTTTTCTCCTCTTGCCATGGTAGCTTCTATTAGATTAATTCTTTTAGTTGTTGTTGCTTTTGATTTTGAGGTAGAACAGATGGATGTGAAGACATCATTTCTTCATAGGGATCTTGAAGAAGAGATCTACATGAAGCAACCTGAAGTTTTTGTGGTGAAGGGTAAGAAAGAATTGGTATGCAGGTTAAAAAATTCTCTATATGGTTTAAAACAGTCACCAAGGATGTGGTATAAGAAATTTGATACATATAGATAGAGACTTGGCTTCACCAGAAGCATAACATATCCTTGTGTGTATTTTATATTAATTGGTGACCGTGTTATTTATCTAGTCTTGTATGTGGATGATATGTTTCTGATTGGAAATGACAAAGAAATTATCTAGGATGTGAAGACCCAATTGTCCTCCAAATCCGACATGAAGGATATTGGTGCTGCAAACTATATTTTGGGCATGGAAATTAAATGAGATTGGGCAAAAAGGAAGCTCTGCTTAAGCTAGACGAAGTATGTCGAGAAAATACTGCATAGGTTTAATATGCATGATAGTAAACGATGAATGTTCTTATTCCTGTAGTTGTGAAGCTATTTGCTAAACAATGTCCAAAGACACAAGAAGAGGAAGAGGACATGTCACGTGTTCCATATGCAAGCGCAGTCGGTAGCCTTATATATGCAATGGTCTGTACTAGACCATACATTGCACATGTAGTGGGAGTATTGAGCAGGTTTATGTTAAAACTAAGAAAGTGTATTGGACATAAGTGAAGCCAATTTTTAGGTATTTCGTAGCACTAGTGATTATGGTTTTTGCTAACAAGAAAGACTAGGATTGGACAAAGTTTTGGACATCCGTGGCTTTGTTGATCTAGACTGGGTATGTGTTTAACCTATTTGGAGGTGCAATCAGTTGGATGAACAAGAAATGGTCTGTAATGGAAATTTCAACTACAGAGGAAGAATACATGGCAGTCACTTATGCAAGCAAGGAAGCAATTTGGTTGCAGGGATTGTGTTCAAGTATGAGGTTGGTATAGCAAGCTATAAGGATAGACCGTGACAGCCAAAGTGAAATTTTATTGGCAAAGAACCCTACTTATCATTCAAATACAAAGCACATTAATGTTCAGTATCACTTTGTGAGGGATATGGTTGAGGACAAAAAGGTGTTGTTGGTAAAGGTGGACACTTCAAAGAATGTTGCAAATGCATTGATGAAGTCTGTGAGCACTGAGAAGTTTTGTTGGTGTAGAGAAAAAATGGGTGTTCCAGGGCTGGACCAATGACTAAGTTATTTTGTGGAAAGAAAACAACAAGTGGGAGAATGTTGGGTGTGTGTTATATTCTTTCCACGACTAGCCTCATGCATGAGGGGGTAGTAGCCCCCCTAAACAGGGTCCGAGGCAGCGCCCCGTATTTTTTTTTTGGACCCTATATTAGGTGGGCATACCTATCTATGGTTTTGTGTATGTTTTGCACATGGTTTTGGGCCTGATGATTTTCTTCCCATGGTATCTTGTAGATCTGGTGAAGGGAACTATGGTTATGTTCTAAACCAGGCCAGGGTTAATGGGTTGGGGTTTATGAATGCTTCGACATAATATATATATTTGTTGTAACATTGAAAGGAATATAACAAAAAATCAATCTGGTAGTCTTGGTTTTGGGATCTAGGGGAAAATCTTTCTGTATTTGTTTTGTGTTTCTCGCCATTGTATATTTTTTATTTTAAGAATTTGTTTGCAGGTAATTTCTGTATAAGGTTAAAACCTACGAAAAATCCCCCCTACTAGCATTACCACATGACCATCCCATCACATTGGTAAGCTCTTATCTAGACTTCATCAAATTTTGTGCTCACCTAATGCACCTGCATGAAGCTCCCCAGGAAAGAAATATTTATGAGCTCCTGATCATAAGGTCTTCTACAGAATAACCTTCTTTTTGTAGAGATGCAACACTCATCCAAGTAGAATCCTCAACTGAACGACTTTTCCGCTTCACCAATTACTCCAAATATTCCTTTCCTTTTATTTGCTTTGTAACTTTGTGTCCAAAATCATTTCAACCTCCAATGTTTTTTCCATAGGCATTTGTTTTACCCATTGTTTCTCACTTACTTCGTCACTATCTATGTTTACTATAGATGAGTGTTTGTCACCAACTAGATAAAGGTACAAATCAGTTGTGTTGAAAATAGGTGAAATACCTATACATGTAGGTAACTCTAGTTCTTAAGCATTTGTAGTAAAATAACCAAGTATCTTGCAAGGACCTATTTTCTTCATCTTATTTTTATTAAACTTCTTTTCTGGAAATCTCTCCTTTCTTAGGTGAGCTAAGACTATGTATCCTACTTCAAAGTTCACTTCCCTTCTTTTTAAATATACATTTTGCTTCTATTTGGAGTTGTTGATTTGTAACCTCTGCTTAACTTGGCCATGCAACTCACTCATTTCTACTACAAAATATTCTCCTTCAACACTTGTGTGTTCTAATATGCCTAAATCTCATAGTTCACAAACTCCCTTAGGATGCATCCCATACAAAATATGAAATAGGCATTTCCCTATGCTTTTATTTGGTGAACCATTAAATGCAAACTCAACTTGAGCTAATACATGATCCCATTGCTTGGGTTGACCACCAACAAGGCTTCTCAATATGTTCCCAGGACTTCTATTCACCACTTCAGTCTATCTATTAGACTGTGGATGATAATATGAGTTAAATTTTAACTTGGTTCTAAGTTTCTTCCATAAGGTTCTCCAAAAATGCCCTATAAACCCTGTGTCCCTGTCAAAAATTACACTCTTCAACAAACCATGTAATCGAACAATCTCATTGAAAAACAAATTAGTCACATGTGTAGCATCACTAGTTTTGTAACATGGAATAAAATGAGCCATTTTCATAAATTTGTGCACAACTACAGGTATTGAGTCATTACGTCGTTGAGGCTTTGGTAAAACCAAAACAAAATCCATATTCACTAAGTCCCATGGTCTATAGGGAATATGTGAAGGAGTATATTGTCCAACATTTTGACTCTTTCCTTTTGCATGCTAACACATCCTACACCTACTCACATATTTCTACACATCCACTCTCATATTTGGCTAGAAATAAAAATGGTTCAGGTGCCCAAGTTTCTCATCAACACCAAAATGTCCTACCAACCCTCTATTGTGATTTTCTTGTATCAAGTTTTCTCTGATAGAACAATTGAGAATACATAGTCGGTTGTTCTTTAATAACAAACCATCTTGCAACATGATCTCTTTCCATGGGCTGCTATCTTTGTTTACATGATTCTCGCATGCATCAAAATATTCTTGAAAATCAACATCAACTTCATACAAATCCTTCAAATAATAAAAACCTAAAATTTTCACTTGAATCTCTTACATGATCAAACTTCTCCTACTTAAAGCATCGACTACCTTGTTTGCTCATCCACTTATATGCTTCATAACAAAGGAAAAAATCTGCATAAATTCAACCCACTTGGCATGTTTTTTTTTTTTTTTTGTAAACATTGTAGAGCTCTCTATATTTACTTTTTTAAGAAGAAATTTTTACAACCATGTCCTCCCGGGTAGTCACCTACCCGAAGGAAACCAGGTGACCACCATTCAACATTATACCCACTCCAAAATTTGAATAATTTCATCAGAAACCATCTACTTCTCGAGAGTGTATCTCTACTGCCTTTACAAAGCATAACAAAAGTACTTATTTTCTTCATCTAAAATAGTTCAAATACAAAACACAGACTCTAAACTAAAACTAATCCTCATTAGAGGATGCTATTTGAATTGAATCCTTGGCACCAAAACCTGGAGCCTTCACCCCAGGGCTTAGAAGCTCTCGTCCTTGTGTTAGTTTCCATTGTATCTCAGACAGAGTCTGCTCAATTCGGCCTAGTGCGAGGCTGTTCCTGTAGGTTTGGATCTGTATAGTCGCAAGATATTTCAGTATTTCTGCTTGGACTGGGTCTGACTCCTTGCTTCTTTCCTGTTTGTCCAAAACTTCTCCAGCCATGTGTTCTTGGTGGAGAGTCATGGCTCGAGCTATGATGTGTTTCATGATCCAATATTGTTGCAAGGTCTTTTTGTAGAGTGATTTCCTGCCATTTGATGTCCCCGGGTCCTGCAACATTCCTTCCCATTCTTCCATGGGTAAATATTTGCACCTGAGGTTGTTTCTTAAATATCTCTCCCAGCTCCAAATTTGATCTCTGGCCTCCTTCAGGTTTCCCTCCATGTAGGATTCTATGATTTTCTTCATTTGCTCTCCGTCAGTCTTCCTGCCCTTTTTATTTCCTGCGCTGCTGGTGCCTTCTTCTTTTTTAATCGCCCTCTTACTGCGCCTGAGAGCCATTCTTCTTTTCTTTTGATCCTTAGCTCTTTTTACCTGTTGCTTTTCATTCTGGTTTGCAGTTTTGCCATGTTTTGGGGCTAGGCCTAACACAGAATAAGCACAATTGTCAGTCTTATCAATTAAGTTTGCAATTTTATCCAGGGAATTCCCCCCCCCCCCCCCCCCTCTTCTTGATTCCACTCCTGCATTTTCCCACCCTCTGATGTTCTGCTCTCTGGTTTCCTTTCCTTTTAGGCATAGCTATGGCCTTTCTGGTTCTTTTGGTTTTGGAGTACCCTTGTTTACTCAAACTTTCCCTATTCATACTAAAATCCCATTCCTGGATCGAGTGCTTAGTCTTTCTCAAGAGTTCGCTCCTCACTGAATTGGGTTGCAGGCCCCTTTCCCAGTTATGGGTCTTTCATCACAGTTAGCTAGATTATGACTAATTACAGTTTCGCCCCTCACCATGAGGTGCCACTCCTTCCTCCCTGGATTTTGGATTTTCCCATCCTCTCTGTCATTGTTCAACGCAACATGCATTCTTCCTAGACTGTGATCTACCAGGATTTCGATTCTATAGTGGGGGTCTTGTCTTTGAGCCCTTGCTCTCCCACTCCTCACCCTTACTTCTCTCTTTCTCTCTGGCCTTGGCCCCCAGGAGCTCTTCAATGTAAAATTATTTCATATCTCTAAGATTTCTATAGTAATTTCTATTATCAACCCAGATCTGCATAATATTCTTCATTCCTACTCTATGTTTCAGACTAGTTACTTCTTCATAGAGTGGGGTAAGAAGTGTCACATACCCTTTTACCATCCTGCGCTTCATTGTCACCTTTTGCTCCCGCTTGTTGTTTGCTCTTTCGTTCTCGCCACCTTTCTCCTTGCTCGTCCGCATGCAAAGTTCCTATTTTGCCTTTTCCTTAGGTTTTATCCCTTTTCCATTTCCCCTTCGTGATTTTACCGCCAGCTGTCCTCCCTTCCCTCCTTCCTTGGCACACCTCCCTTCCTGCCTACCTTGGGAAGCTACCCTCTTGTCCTATTCGCCGTCCTTCATTTATTTATTTCCTCTCCCAATTGCTCTTGCTGTCGGGTCGTTGACTCTGCTCTGCCACTTAGCATTGATTTTCTGCCCATCCTCGGATTTTCTTCCTGCCCTTTCCTCTTCCATTCCTTTCAATCTCTGCCCCTGTGCTCTCCGGGACTGTCCTTCCTTTGCCCCCCTCCATCATCCTACTCAGCTCCGTCCTTGTGTCTGTCCTGTGTTGTTCCATTTCATACCTGCTCTGTCCCACTTGTGTTTGCCCTTATGCTTCTTTGCTTCCGTCAACTCTGGGCGAATTCTCTAGATGCTCACTTTGGCTCCTGTCATGTTCTAGTACCTGGATCAATTGTCCCATTTCCTCTTTCTGATGAAACTCTTCCGCACTCGCATCCAGTTGTTTCTCTCCTTTCTGGCATCCCTTGTTTGCAAGGAGGTCTGCCGGAGTGTTTCCTTTCCACTTCACATGAGATGGTATGGTGTATGCTACCTTCCTCAATTGCTGGCTTATTTCTGTTACTATCCATGCCATCCACCAGCTTTTACTCAATTTTTCTACTGGTACTCCTTGCTGTAGTTGTTTGATTGTTTCTATCACTAGCAGCGAATCGCCTTCTATCTGCAGGCTTTGGTATCCTTCCCTGATCGCTATTGCTAATCGCCCGTTCATCACATGGAATTCTGCCTTGTTGTTGGTGGCGATTCCACAGTCCATTGCATAGACCCGTATGATCTTCCCCCTGTCACCTCTGAATATCCCTCCTATTCCAACCTCCCCTGGGTTGCCTTTTGCCGCGCCATTGAATTTTAGCTTGGTGAATCCCTGTGGTGGGTTCCTGTAGCATTCTTCGGCTCTTGCATTGCCTGCCTTGTCTTCCCTTCCTGTCATGTATGTGTTATTTACTTTGATTTGCAGGCGGTTCATAATGCGGGTCTCTGTTGATTCCGTATTCCAGTCTTCCTCGTTCCAATTTTCGAGGATTATTGTTTCTCTTATGTTTTTCATGGTTTGGCTCCATATCTCCTCTTTGGATTTTTCGTCTTCCCTAAAAATCACGTGGTTTCTTTCCTTCCATAGGTTCCACAGGAGGAATCCTATGGACAGATTCCAGGCTTGGTTCAATATTGTGTTGCGATATGGCTTGCTTCTCCATTTCTCTATTATTGTTCTTATGCTACCTGTGTTCCTGTCATTAATCTTGAAGAGCTGATGGTGGTTTTGCCATAGGTTGTTGCTGACGCCACAGGAGTTTGCCACGTGCTCCATGGTTTCTTCGTGGTCCTGGCATAGGGCGCAGTGTGAAGGTCCATACATCCCCTTCCTTCTCAGTTGGTCCCAGGTTAAGGCAAGCCCGTGTAGCAATATCCAGGTAAATAACACCACTTTTGGCCAAGTTTTTAATTGCCAGATTCTATCCCATTGTTTGATGTTTGGGTTGCTGGTTCTTCTAGCCTTTATATGATATCCTCCTAAGATCGCAAACATTCCTTTTATGCGTTTTCCCTATCTTATTATATCTGGACCATCTTTGACTGCAATTTTCCTTGTCTCCATTTACTTTTGGTAATTTATCCATTGTTATATTTTTGGTGCTTCTTTCCAGTCATTTTTCATTTTCTATTTTCTCCAGTAACCGTCCTATTTCAGTAACCAATAATTTTTTACTGCATATTCCTCCATTTGGGTGGTGTATTGTTGAATGTCATGGAGTTGAGTTTCCTGAATGACGATTCCTCTCTGCTGCCACGCTTCCTACCAAAAGTTTGCTTTGTCGCCCTCCCTAATTTCCCAGAAACCGTGTTCTCTTATCAGGTCCCTGTTTAAGCTTGCGAGGTTCCAGATGGCTGATCCTTTCTTTTCTAATTGGTTTTGGAGTTTGCCTTCAAATGACTTTGCCATCTCATATTTCTTCTCCCATAATGTTTTCCATAGATCTTCCCCTCCTTGTATCGACCTCCACCATAGTTTTTCATCCATGACTTGGTTTACTATGTAAGGGTCTCTCAAATCTAAACCCCCTTCTGTTATAGATTTTCTTAGCTATTTCCATGAGAGAAAAGCCCACTTTCTTGTTTTGCTTTTTCCTTGCCAAAGAATTTTTTTGAATATTTCCACCATTTTTTGACATATAGTTTTGGGGATCGCTTGAATGGCCATTTGGTATATGGGCATAGCTTGGAGGACCGACTTCAGGAGGATGAGGCAACTCAGTATGTTTAGCATTATAAATGTCCAATTATCCATTCTTTTTTGAATTTTTCCTATCAAGCCTTTCCAATTCGCTATTCTGTTTTGCTTGTCACTCAGCTGTGCTCCCAGATATTTGGTAGGGAAATTCCCAATTCTGAACCCCATTGTTCTGTCTAAGAATGCTTGAGCCAACATTGGGGTATTAAAGAAGAATATTTCTATTTTATCCTTGTTTATATCTATTCCCGATGCGTCTGTAAATTCTTCAAGGATTTCCAATAGTTTCTTTACTTCCTTAAGATTCACTTGACTATACATCATTACATCATCTACAAATTGTTGATGTGTAATGGTTAATTCTTCCCCCCATAATCTAAGGCCTTTAAGTTCTTCGCTACTTAATCTTGCTTTTATTAATCTGCCCAAACCATCCGCTACTATTATGAATAGGAACAGTGACAGTGGGTCTCCCTGTCTAAGCCTGCGGGACGACTTGAAGGTTTCCGTTGGTGTTCCATTCAACAGTATGGACATGCTTGGAGTGGATATCATGGACATTATCCATTCTATCCATCTGTCATCAAACCCGTATGATTTTAAGATTCACTGGAGGTATTCCCAACTGAGTTTGTTGTAAGCTTTTGCTAAGTCGAGTTTGATCATCATTCCTTTGTTTCTCAAGTTCTTTAGTGAGTGAATCACCTCTTGAGCGACTATGATTCCATCCACTATCTGTCTCCCTTTCACAAACCATGTTTGTTCTTTTTCTCTCACTTCTGGAAGTATTGATTATAATCTTTTTACCATTATGGTAGCTATAATTTTATAAATTACATTGCATAATGTTATTGGTCTGAATCCATTGGGTTCATCAGCCTTTTCTACCTTCGGTATTAATGCTAGGAAATTTGTGTTCCATGCTGGGTGCATTCTTTTATTACATCTTGATTCTTCCACTGCATTTACAATGTCTTGCTTCATAAAGCTCCAGGTTTCTTGGAAGAACTCTGCTATAAATCCATCCGAGCCTGGGGCTGTGTTCTTGTCCATTGTCATCACTGTCTCCTCTACCTCTTTCTCAGTGATTACCCTTAGGAGGGCCATGTTTTGCTCCCTATTTACCTTTTTAGGAACGTATTAACTTATTTTTGTTATCTCCTCTTCTCTATTGCTTTGCGTCTCTGTCAATATGCCTTTGAAATGCTGCATCAGAAGTCTTTCCATTTCCTCTTTCTGAGTTACCCTGTTGCCTTGAGTATCTTTTAGGGAAAAAATTCTATTCTATTGCTTGTGCCACTGCATGGCTCCGTGGAAGAATTTTGTGTTCCTTTCCCTCTCTTTTAGCCATTGTACTCTTGAGTTTTGTCTCCATAGAATTTCCTCCTGTTTTCTTCTTTCCTCCAGTCTGGTTAAAACCCCTCCTTCTTCCTGCGCTAGCTCCTCTGTTCTCCCTTCTTCTATTATTTTTTGTTGTATCCTTTTCATGTCTGTTTGCAGCTTTTCCTGGTCCTTTTGAATGTTACCAAATTCTTTTCTATTCCAGTTCTTAATTTTGCCTTTTAACTCCTTTAATCTTAATTGGAGTGTGTGCATCTTTTTCTTTCCTTTTATTTCCTCTTCACTGCTCTACCACCAGTTCTCCATTTTTTCTATGAGGGCTGGGTCTCACAACCAGAAGGCTTCAAACATGAACGGTCTATTTTTTTATTATTATTCATGTCAATTTCTAGTTTTATAGGCTAGTGGTCTGATCCTTGGCATGGTAGGATAGTTGCTTCGTAAAATATGTCTTTCCCGAGAAAGTGTTCTGTTGCTAGGAACCTATCCAATTTGGAGGCTATCTGCCTGCTGCCTCCTCTTCTGTTATTCCAGGTGTATTTTCCATTAATGGTGTTTATATCAATCATTTTTAGAGATTCCTGGGTTTCCCTGAATCTTTCCATGTCTGCATCCTCCCTTTGCAGTCCTCCCTTCTTTTCCTCTGTACAAGTGATCATATTAAAATCTCTCGCTATCACCCAGGGTTTTTATGTGTGCATGTTTCCCAACTGTTGCAGATGTGTTAGGAGGGCCTCTCTTTCCACCGTTATATGAGGTCCATAAACCACTGATACTAAGAATAAGTCTCTGTGTCCTATCACTTTGAATCTCCCTGAGAGGATCCTCTTCATTCCTATCCAGTGGTTTGCAATAACTTCTGCAGGGTTCCACAAGATTGCGGTACACATTGAACACTTGGTGCAGGTGAAGGAATGAGGGAATGTTGTGCTCAAAAGCATTGTTTCCAACAACCTTGGTAATGGTGTAAGGACCATGTCGGAGTGGTCCGAGCTTCTGATGGGTTCAAGTAAGGTGTTATTTATATTGAGGTGACCAGACTTTGTTGCCCACCCGAAACTTCTGTGGTACCCTTGTGGTGAGGAGAAGCTGCTCCTGTGTTTTGTCATGACCGTATCTCTTTGTTGTTGTTGCTGCATGGAGGAACCCTTCACGAGGGTCATGGATGTGGTGACAATCTTCCCCTTACTTTGGGATCGAACCAGACAGAAAATAAATTTCCTAGTCTGTGAGATGAGCTTGTTGCCTTTCTTAGCAGTGATCAAAGAAGTGGTGGTAGGTGGGGCTACCTCCGGTATCTTGTATAATGGATTACCCAAAAAAATAATAACAGTGCAAGGCCTTGACTCATACAGAACATGTCACCTCCACAAGTATGGCTGGCCTAATAATACATCACAAACATCCAGAGGTGTAACATCACACAATACCTCGTCTATGAAGGGTTTGATGCTGTAGGGAAGGCGACATTGCTGGCGAACTCGAAGATCTTGTCCTTGGTGAAGCCACTCGATACTGTACGACTGTGGGTGTGGTGTAGTTGGTAGGACCAACTGCTTCACGACCTCTGTTGAAGTGAGGTTTTCTTGGTTGCCACTGTCGATAATGAATTGTAGAGGCAAACCCTTCACCCACATATGTGAGTGGAAAATACGTTCCCCTTCCTCTGGATCTTCGGGCTCATTCTTTTGGATCTTGGTGGTGGCAACAGTGGCACTGGGCTCTGCGTTAATGATATGCTTCCCTTTGTCATTCCCCTTCTCGGGGTCTGACTCAGGGTTTGAACATGCATCTGATTGTGAAGCCTTCAACTTGGCCACCAACGACTGCTTGGTCCGACACTCACTTGCATTGTGAGTGGGGCTCTTATGGAACTCACACCACTTTCCTATGTCCTTCTTCGACTTCGTGGTATTGTTCTTTTCTTGTGGCTTTGATGGGTTGTCTTGGGTTGCCCCGTCTTGGCTTTGTCCTTGGTTTTGTGATTTGGGGAAGCCTTTCCCTTGCTTCGGATTTGTATATCCAAAGTCTCGCTTCTTTTGTTTGAACTTCTACTCGATTTTGACAGCGTATCGGTACGACGTGCCAAGTGAGGAGATGTTCAGGAACTCCATCTCTTCCTGGATGTATCTATGTAGGCAGTCATGGTATTTGAGTACCAAATGCAACTCATAGTCCTTAATACCCAATTGTGTGTGAAGGGTATGAAAAATGTTTGTGAACTCTGGCACATCTTGGTCCCTTCCCTGCCGCAGCATGGTCCACTTTATGTACTTGTCCTCATAGATTTTGACAGGGTAGTACTGCTCTTTGATGGCATCCCAGAATGAATTCCAAGTGGGCGTGGCTGAAAATAGTGAGGCTGTACTTTCATCCTTCTGCTCGCAGTAGGTTTCCCACGAGTCCTTGACATGGGGGGCTACTTTGAGAAGAGCGAAAATAATCTTTTCCCGACTAGAAAAATCATGAACAGAAAAATACCCTTCTAGCAGATTTAACCATTTATTTATGGCATTTACATATATCTGACCCTCGAATATGGGGATTTCAAGATTAACTTATACTTTAGAGGGTGTGGCGTTTCCAGAGTAGCTATTGGAAGCCGATGCGTCGCCTCTGGGTAGCCACTTAAGGATCTGGGTAAAGTTTTCCATCATTGCATTCCTTTGTCACTTGAGGGCTTCTTTGAGCAAGATTTTGATAGGATCTCCTGCCCCCTCATCTTTCTTTTCATCCGCCATGGAAGGCCATTGGGATTTGCAAGGCTGGTCTTGCAAAGTTTCGACCAGTTCAAGCCCTAACTCCTTATATCTCGACCTCGTTGGGGACATGCAAAGAACAACAAAGAAAAAAGTAGACCGCTCTAATACCACTGATCCTGATTTAAACAGGAAAACATTAAAGTAAAGAAATAACCATATACACAGAGATGCATCAGAAATAATACTTCATTTCATTAATGTAAAATACTGAAATATGCTTACAAACAGAAATGGAAATAAACCAGGTAGGGCGATGGTAGCTTATCTCTGAGAAGAGATGTGGTGGCTACATGCCTCTGAACTGTGTTACAATGAGGCTCGAAGGCCTATTTACTGTGTTACATAGATAAACTACCATCGCCCAAGCTAGTTTATTTCCTTTTTGTTTGTAAGCTTATTTCAGTATTTGTTATTAACGAAATGAAGTGTTATTTCTGCTGCATCTCTGTATTTATGGTTATATTTGTAATTTTTTGTGGTCCTATTTAAGTTCATATCACAACATGTATGTTCCAATCAACACCATGTTAACTGGATCACTCCTACTAATGGGAGTATTGCAACTCCACCCATACAATGCCTCAAACGAACTCATCCTCAAATATTCCTAATGCCCATTGTTGTAAGCAAACTTTGCCAGTGGAATATACTCTTCCCACTTCTATTGTTGGTGCATCACATACATCCTCAACATATCCTCCAATATCTTGTTGACCCTCTCTGTCTATCCATCTGTCTGTGGATGATAAGTTGTGTTGAAGGCCAACTCTGTACCTAAACTTGCAAACAACTCCTTCCAAAACTTGGTAGTGAACTTTGCATTCTTGTCTGACACAATCTTCTTCATAACACCATGCAATCTCACCACATCTATGATTAAGACCTATGATACATCATTTGCTAAGTATGTAGACTTCACTGGAATGAAGTGCGCTACCTTCGTCAACCTGTCCACCACAACCATGATGGAATCATGTTGCCTAGATGTCCTTGACAAATCCATGATAAAGTCCATGGAAATTACCTCCCATTTCCAATATGGAATCGGAATTGATTGTAGTAGTCCACTTGGATGTTTACACTCTAAGTTCACCTACTAAAAATCCAAGCACCTAGCCAAAAACACTGCCATGTCTCTCTTCAAATTCGATTAATAGTAAAGCTTCCTCACTGTTGTTAGTGTCTTATAATAGCTTGGGTGACCTGAATATGGTTTTGCATGAGACTCCCTCAATATCACCTTCTTGAGCTCATTGTTGTTTGACACATATATCTTGTCTCTAAACCTAACCAATCTATCTGTCTTAAGACAATAGTCCAGGTCCTGCGCACCTATACCTACACTTGTACCTATACATGTACCTTCACTTGTACCTGCACGTTGTTGTAACCTATGCCTAAGTTCCATATACTTGACATCTTGCTGACCTATCTTTTAAGATCCGATCTTGTAAATTTGTCCCATAGGAACTCATAGATTCTATGCTGTTCACCTGTATCCTCCTGCAAAGAGCATCTACAGCCCTGTTCTCTTTACCTTTATATCTGATCTCAAATTCGAACTCATTGATCATGTCCAACCATCTAGATTGTCTGGAATTCATATTTGGTTGGTCAAATACATACCTCAGTCCACTATGATCACTCATTAATACAAATATTCTACCCAAAAGATAGTGCCTCCACATCTTCAATGCATGAATGATCACTCGTTCTACTCATGCTCATATTATTTCGGTGACTCATATAACATTACCTATACTTCCTGCATAAAGGCTCCACAAAGCCCTCTCTTACAAGCATATATAGAGACCACAAACTCTTTGTCTGGACCTGCGATCTTTAACACTGGAGCATGACATGTTAACAACTGCTTTAATTGCTCAAAACTGGTTGCATATTCCTCTGTCCATTCAAACCCCTATTCTTTCCTTTGTAATTATGTGATAGGATAAGCAATATGTGAGAAGTTCATGATGAAACTTCTGTAATACCTTGCTAACCCCATGAAGTATCTCACCTCATCCACATTCCTAGGAGTTGCCCACTCCATGATTTCTCTTACCTTTTTTGGGTCCACTAACTGAGCTTATCATACAACTAATGCTCTCTCAACAATCTCAATATTGTTCCAAGTGTTCGGCATTCTCTTCTTCATTTTTACAATATACCAATATATCAACAATGAACACAAGAACAAACTTGTCCAAATAAGGATGTAGCACATTATTCATCAAACACATAAAAGTAGTTGGAGCATTAGTCAAGCTGAATGGAACTAAAACAAACTCATAATGTATGTACATGTTTTGGAAACTTTTCTTGTGAATGTCATCTTCTTTAATGTGTACTTGATGACATATGGATCTCATATTAATCTTTGAGAACAATGCTTCTCCTTTCAACTTATCAAAAAAATCATCAATCCTCGGCAATAGATACCTATTCTTAATGGTCACTTTGTTCAACTGCCTATAATCAATGCACAATCTAAGAGTACCATCATTCTTCTTCACAAACAGTACCGTTGCACTCCATGGTGATACACTTGGTCTAATTTATCCCTTGTTAAGCATTTCTTTCAACTGCAACTTCAACTCTACAAACTCTAGTGTGCTCATCTTGTAAGGTGCTTTAGATGTTGGTGTTGCCCATGGTACCAAATCAATAGAAAATTCTACTTCCCTATGAGGTGGAAACTCTAAAATATCTGCGGGAAATACATCTTAAATTTTTTGTAGAACTAGGTACTTGATTAAAACATCTGCATCCTCAAATTCCTTACCTTTGTCACTAGAAATAAGCACTGCAAATAACACACACCTTTTCCTGTGACTACACTTGACCTGCATAACTACCACTTTTCTCATTGATGTGTCTTTCTTCTTACCTACAACACTATTTGTTCCCCATTATCATCCAGGCACTTAATATCCTTGCCATCACAATCCACCTTGGTCCTATGAAGATACAACTAGTCCATACCCAACAACATATATTATGATCCCAATGGAAATGCATTCACACGTGTTGATGTAGACATACCATTTAACTCAAATGCACAAGGTCTTACCCAATGATGAACTTGTTGCTTTGTACTTATATCCAAATACACTAACCAAGACTCTACATGTACTTATTTATTCAAACCACACTCATCCACCAAGTCAAGATTAACGTACCTATAATTAGATACAGGGTCAATCAAAATAGAAACAACTTGATCACAAAGCTTATCGTTCATCTTGATAATAGACACCAATTGGTATGCCTGCTTGTTATCCAGTGTTGCATAGATCATAATAATATTCTATCCAACATCTCCCATTGTCTGTGCCTCTTGATCACTATAGATCTGTGGTCTACCACCCTGATGTTGTGGACAATCTCTCCTGCGATGCTCTCCTCCATAAGTCAACTAGTACAAAATTTTCCAACCTTCATCCTTATTTTTCTCCTCATATCAAAGTCCCTATCCTCTTTCAGATGCATACCTCTTAGATGATGTTGCATTCTCTTTATTACCTTTAACCTAAGGTCTTTCTCGCTTCTTGTCCCATTTTCCTTTGTTCTTTGCATTACATTTCCAATCCGACTTAGTCTCGGATCTATGCTTTGATTGCTCGTAAGAATGATTTAGCTTCCGGATGGCCTCCTCTAGTGATGTAGGCTCATAAAAATCAATACTGTCTTTGAATGATATCGACAACCCACTAATGAATCTTTGAAACTTGGCCTTCTCGTCCTTGAGGTAAGGCACATACCTCAACAACTCCAGAAATTTTCTAGTGTACTCCTCATCATTCATAGATCCCATCTTCAGCTCATAAAATTCCTTTTCCCTGTCATCATAGTATCTCTATGATAGATACTTCTTCCAGAATATCCTCTCGAACTCATTCCAAGTCAACTCCTCCTCATAATATCTCTAATGTTCTTTACATCTTCCCACTAGATACATGCTTTACCTTTAAGATTGAATGTAGTTATTTTGACCTTCATGTTTTATGAGTAATCGTGCAATCTGAAGAACTTATTCATTCCAAGCAACCATGCTTCTGCATCATGTGACTTCTTCATCTCTCCATCAAATGTAGGTGGCTTTTCTTTCTTAAACTCATCCAACAAATATCTCTTGTCACTCCTCCTATAAGGATTATAACGATGACGGTCATAGTGCCTGTCAAAACTAGAACTAGAATAGTACCTGTGTCTATCACCTCTCATATCCAGAGTGTCCAAGAGCTTACCATCTCTGATCGTGTCATCTCTATCTGACATGTACCCATGAGGAGACCTACTGCCATATTCCCCATTAGTTCTGTCCTCCTTCCCATGGCTGCTCCAAAGTGGCCCCTGTCGCTGCAACTCTAAAAAACACTAAAATATTATTGCATTAAAATCTACTTATTTTTCAAGTTCCTGTATGATTATGTCATTATCTTCTTGCAACTCCTTATTCTTGCCTTCAAGCTTCTTAGTGTGTCTTCTAAGTCAAAAGAATTCCCAACACCACGCTACCGATCCGATCCATAAGGAGAATCTCGTGAACTGTAATCTACCATATTGCTAGTCATCTTGATCTCCTTCCAACAAGGAACCTTATGTTAACTAAACCAAATTGTAAAGAAACCAATGTACCTTAACATAATTCGTGGAGGATATCTCATTTGCAAGATCAACTGATTTAGCGTGATACATGTATAAATATAATCGTAAAAGCATATAGACATATAACAACATGTAGACATCATTCAAACCATAATATAGTCATCAATGCATGACCATATCAACCACATGCTATGACCTCATGCATGACAACTACAACCACATCAATGTACACTTGACAACATGCAATCACTTGACATGCATAAACAATGCATAACCAATCATACACTCATGACGACACATTACACAACAACACCATCCACCTTCACATGGTGACATCACTGCAACCATGACCAACACCATGCATATGAAACAAGCACATATACCACGCATATGAGTAACACATGCAACCGACATGAATGCATGACCAACACATTGCCCATCTAGTCCGAGGGGTAAACCATGCTATGAGACCACTATGTAACACCCTCCTCCCACATCTACCCAAGTAATCATCTAATCGGGGTAAACATGTGATGAAGAGTTACTATGATATGAATCAGTTCCCTATGTGTCAATTAAGGAAGTGGAACTGACATAATACAACAACACAAACCTTCCATACCAACTACAGAACCCCCAGGAGCCATCCAAACCTTCCAGGTGACTAGCCCTTGAGGAAAACTAACTTTTGACTGCATTAATCCCCCATTTGCTCCCATGAAATGGGCATGAGTGTGGCTAGGACCCTCCATTCGGTCCCAAAACATGGGAATGCTTGTGGCTCGGGACTTTCCCAAGCAGTTTTGTGCCTGCGACTCCAACCTATGTGCCACTTTTTCAGGCCCAGGGCTCAAGTCACTGCCCGAAACTCCATGACACTTCCAAAAATGAATGATAACAATGGAATAATGATACAAATGTAATTACTTGAACAAGGACTTGACTAGATCCCTACTAAACATGACAAGCATTTCATCAAACATGTCACAAATATGCGTTCTATAGGTTTAAACAACAAATATGAGCATAAGGGTCTCATACTTATATGAGAATCACTAAGAAGCAATGATGCCTTGTCACAATAACTAAATTACCATCTATTAAGTCACATATTCATTGTACATTCAATGATTATTCAAAACATGATGAAAGCCATACATTTTGACTGTCATAAAACTAATACATAACCAACATATAACCAACAAAAATATCAAGTATATAATAACCATATAAGCCACATATAAACAAGTATATTTACCCATAAAATAATAAGGAGAAAGAGATCTCTTATTGATGATTGCATATGCCGACTAGGTATGGGACTTCCATGAACCACCTAACTGTAGACTAGGCTGAACCAAATATTTCTTTCAGCCCCATGTGCCATATTCCAAGCATGAATGTGGGATCTCATAAAATAAAACAATCAAAACCTTCCAGGGCTTCCATAGGCCAAAACACCTTAACTCTCAACTAATGATTCCACATCATTGTCGGACATCACTAGACATCACTAAATTAGTCTCTACCTAAGTTGTCTAGGCCTCCAAAGAATTTTTTCCAACCAGGGCTTCCAGGACCAGTAACTCAACCCACAACTGTTATCGAGATTCTAGAGTGTTTGTCCAACTAGGGCTTCGAGGACTAGTAACTCAAACCACCAAGGGCTTCCAGAGCGTTTTTCCAACCAAGGCTTCCAGGACTAGTAATTCAACCCAAGTTGTTACAGGGCTTCTAGAGTGTTTGTCTAACCAAGGCTTCTAGGAACAAGTAACTCAACCCACGGTCAAAGGCACAAAACAACCAACTAGGATACAAAAGTAAAACCCAAAACACCATGTCTATTGAGGAAATGGAAAGGCTAGGAAAATCCATTGTCAATCTAGGTAATCCTCCATGCCAATGACCAATCATAACCAAGAATGACATGCATATGTCATGCATGTTGAAACTAGTGAGGAAAACATATATGCAACTTGGTACATGCAAGAAAAACCTGTTGTAGCTATTGATCCTGATGTCCTCTTGCACTTCCTTGCTTTTCCTTTGCCTTCTTGCTCTAGAAATCCAAGTATGCCACACTCCTCAAAGAGTGCTCCAAGAAAAATCTAAGTGTCCAAGAGTATGAGAGAGGGAAAATAGAGAGAGAGCTCCAAAAATGAACTGGCAAAAGTCTGTGAACTGATTCTCAGAAGTTTTTTTATTAATGGGGCATCTGTTTCCTTCATTTTCCTCCTCACATGCAATTTGCGACCTTTAACCTCCCTTTTCTCCTAATTTCCATTATTTTCATAAATAAAATGTCAATAAATGCCACTTTTCCTTTCCCAAGTCTTTTCCATTGCCTTTTCCAATTTCCTTAGCCATTAATTAATCACAAGTGATCCCCATCACTATGTTTTTTTCCAACATTCAACATTGAACATGTGTCCCATGACCAAGGTCTTATTTTACCTTTAATATTTTTTTACATGGATTTTTACCAGGGTTGTTATAGGTCAATTGAATAATGTAAATTAAAATAATTGAAGAAATAATAAAATAAGATTAGTGACGTAGGAGTAGGATGGTTTTTCTCCCTTCAGGGTTTCCATTGTAAATATCGTGTGTCTCATTGTGCATGATTGTTTTATGTTCCATGGCTCTTGTGTGCTAATTTTTGATGTAGGTACATGTTCATATTTACTTCTTATATGTTGGGTTATTGATCATTTAATATATTGGCGATGTAGGTTTTAACCCTTTACAAAAATTACTTGGAAACAAATTCTTAAAACAAAAAATGTACAATGGCGAGAACATAAAATAAACACACATATTTTCTCATAGAAACCAAACTGGGAAAACCATATTGATTTTTCATTATTTTCCTTTCAATGTTACAATACTTTATATACATGTCCAAGCATTCATAAATACCAATCCATTAACCCTAGACTAGAACATAATCATAGTTCCCTTCAACAAATCTACAAAGTACCATGGGAAAAAACCATCATGCCCAAAACCATGTGAAAAAATCATTCACAAAACCATGGGTAGGTCCGCCCACCATCTTTGGGTCTTCCACCTATCCTTGGGTTTACCCAACTATTATTGGGTCCGCATAAAAAAAATTTCCCAGGGCATTGTTGTGGACTGATCCGAATTTAAATATGAATGCAACAAATTATAGAGATAACCATAAACACAAAGATGCAGCAGAAATAATACTTCATTTCATTAATGTAAAATACTAAGATATGCTTACAAACAGAAAATGGAAATAAACAACTAGGGCGATGGTAGCTTATCTTTGAGAAGAGATGTGGTGGCTACATGCCTCTGAACTATGTTACAGTGAGGCTCGAATGCCTATTTATTGTTGAGAAACAATGGAAAACCCTTCACATCCCGAAACCTAACCCTAGAAGATGAAATGCCAAACTGTGGGCCTCGTTTGGGTAAATTGGTACATCGATTTCTCGGGGTCGTAACTTTGGCATACGTTCTTCGTTTGACGCGTACAATAGCTCGTTAGCAAGACCTATCTGAGCACTACAACTTTGGGAAGGGCAACATGGGTCCATGGACCCATGTTGCCCCCATATTTCCCAAAAAACGTCGTTTAGGGCCTCAAAATGGCTTCGGAAGTTCAGGACCTGAAAAACTGCTAAAAATAGTAAATTGTGCTACAATTAAGGAAACTGAAAGAGACAGCTGTGGGGGTCCAAATGGGATAGGTGGGTGGCCACCAACATCCACCTGGATCATTCCTCCCCCCTTAGGAAGCAATGGTACCCATTGCGTTGAGTTCCTCCCTGATATGAGGAAGCTTCTGCTGAGCTCGCTCTCTGGTAAGCTGTTATGCAATCTCTGATGTGTCTAGAAATGGTGGGAAGCATGGTCGATGACGGTCCACATTGAACACTCAGTGCAAGTGAAGGAATGGAGGAATGTTGTGCTTCAAAGCATTGTTGTCCATAGCCTTGGTACTGGTGTAAGGACCATGTCGGAGTGGTCTGAGTTTTTGATGGGTTCTGGTAAGGCGTTCTCTCTGCAGATGTAACCAAACTTTGTCGCCCACCTAAAACTTGTGTGGTACCCTTGTGGGTGAGGAGAAGTTGTTCGTGTGTTCTGTCATGACCATATCCCTTTGCTGCTGCTGCTGCATGGAGGAACCCTTTGCGGGGGTTATGGATGTAGCAACGATCTTCCCCTTACTTTGGGAGCGAACTAGACAGAAAATGAATTTCCTAGTCTGGGAGATGAGCTTGCTACCTTTCTTGGTAGTGATCAAAGAGGTGGCAGTAGGTGGGACCACCTCTGTTATCCTATATAATGAATTACCCAAAGAAATAACTATAGCGCGAGGCCTTGACTCATACACAACATGTCGCCTCCACAGGTATGGCTGGCCTAATAGTACATCACAAACATCCAGAGGTGTAACATCACAAAATACCTCATCTGTGAAGGGCTTGATGCTGTAGGGAAGGTGGCACTGCTGGCGAACTTTGAGATCTTGTCCTTCATGAAGCTCCCCGATATTGTATGGATGTGGGTGTGGTGTAGTCAGTAGGCCCAACCACTTCACGACCTCTACTGAAATGAGGTTCTTTTTGCTGCCACTATTGACAATGAATTGCAGCGGCGAACCCTTCACCCACATCTGTGAGTGGAAAAGACGTTCCCCCTCCTCTGGATCTTCGGGTTCATTCTTTTGGATCTTGGTGGTGGCAACAATGGCGTCGGGATCTGCATCAATGATCTTCTTACCTTTTCCATTCCCCTTGTCGGGTTTTGGCTCAGGGTCGGAACATGCATCTGATTCTGAAGCCTTCAACTCGGCCACCAGTGACTGCTTGGTCCGACACTCACTTGTGTTATGAGTGGGACCCTTGTGGAACTCACACCACTTTCCTATGTCCTTCTTCAACTTCATGGTGTTGTTCTTTTCTTGCGGCTTCGACGAGTTGTCTTGGGTCACCCCGCCTTGACTTCTTCCTTTGGTCTTCGGATTTGCAGATCCAAAGTCTCACTTATTCTGTTTGAACTTTTGCTCGATTTTGGCAGCGTATCGGTATGCCATGCTGAGCGAGGAGATGTTCAGGAACTCCATCTCTTGCTGGATGTATCTATGTAGGAAGCCACGGTATTTTAGTACTAGATGTAGATCATAATCTTTGATACCCAACTGTGTGCAAAGGGTATGAAAAATGTTGGTGAACTTTGGCACATCTTGGTCCCTTCCTTGTCGCAGCATGGTCCACTTTATGTATTTGTCCTTGTACCTTTTGACAAGGTACTACTGCTCCTTAATGGCATCTCAGAATGAATCCCAAGTGGGTGCAGCTGAAAATAGTGAGCCTGTACTTTCATCCTTCTGCTTGTAGTAGGTTTCCCACCAGTCCTTGACGTGGGGGGTTGCTTTGAGAAGAGCGAAAATAATCTTTTCCCGACTCGAAAATTCATGAACAGAAAAGTAACCCTCTAGCAGATTTAACCATTTATCTACGACATCTGCATCTATCTGACCCTTGAATATGGGGATTTCAAAATTAAATTGTACCTTAAAGGGTTTGGCGTTTCTAGAGTAGCTGTTGGAAGCCGATGCCTCGCCTCTGGGTAGCCGCGGAAGGATCTGCGCAAAGGTATCCATCATCGCGTTCCTTTGCCACTCAAGCACTTCTTCGAGCAAGATTTTGATAGGATCTCCTACCCCCTCGTCTTTCTTCTCATCCGGCATGGGAGGCCGTTGGGATTTTCGAGGTTGGTCTTGCAAAGGTTCGACCAGTTCAAGCCCTAACTCCTTATATCCTGACCTCGTTGGGGACATGCAAAGAAAAACAGAGAAAAAACAGACTGCTTTGATACCACTGATCCAGATTTAAATAGGAACGCAACAAATTACAGAGATAACCATAAACACAAAGATGCAGTGGAAATAATACTTCATTTCATTAATGTAAAATACTGAGATATGCTTACAAACAGAAAATGAAAATAAACAGCTAGGGCGATGGTAGCTTATCTCCGAGAAGAGATGTGGTGGCTACATGCCTTTGAAATGTGTTACAATGAGGCTCGAATGCCTATTTATTGTTGAGAAACAATGGAAAACCCTTCGCATACTGAAACCTAACCCTAGAAGATGAAACGACAAATTGTGGGCCCCGTTTGGGTAAATTGGTACATCAATTTCCCAGGGTCGTAACTTTGGCATACAATCTCTGTTTGATGCATACAATAGCTTGTTAGCAAGATTTATCCGAGCACTACAACTTGACCGATGTTACCCCCATATTTCCCAAAAAATGTCGTTTAGGGCCTCAAAACGGCTCCAAAAGTTCAGGACCCGAAAAACTGCTAAAAATAGTAACTTGTGCTACAATTAAGGAAACTGAAAAATTGAAAGAGACAGTTGTGGGGGTCCAAATGGGATAGGTGGGTGGCCACCAACATCCACCTGGATCATGGACTCCATGAAAGGGGTCTAATTCCCCCCTGCAAATCGCCCCCACTGCACCCAACAATGTGATAGTGCATGAGGCTAATCATGGAAAGATATAACACACCCAACAAGATTTTTTTATTATAGAATTTGTATATTTTATATCACGATTGATTCATCCCCCTCTCAGTAGTGACTTAGTTTCCAACAGTATGGAGGCCCTCAATAGGCCCCTATGCAACCACCTATGCAACTATTTCCTTCTCCTCAAATGAAAGCATCCACAGTTACCCTTCCCTGACCATAATTACCTATACAACCCATAGTTAACCCTAATTATGGTAAGCTAACTCAACCAACACAAGTTGTTGATCTTGCAACCTACACAACTTACTCCATATATTCCTTGGACTACTATGTTATCCAACTTAGATCTAGGAAGACACTAACTAGAGAGAATCCTTCTATGCATATTGAATACCCTGATGAAAAATCTCGAAATGAAGAACTTGAGTAGGATCTATCTCTTGAAACTTTAAGAATTAAGCACATAAGCCTTGACCTTCAAGAACCACCTTACCCTGAAAGGTTAAACTAAGAAATACATGTAATGCAATCAAAATTTTATTTCTTGGGTGAGCTTGAGAATGTGTGTCTCAAGACCCTACTTTTTCAAGCTATTAAGAATGTGTCAATTTACTCAAAAGTGGTGGGAGAACTCCGTTTGATGAGGCCTCGTTGAAGAAGGAAAGATCCCCAAATAATCCATGTCATGGGAAAATTATTTGATCTTATAATGGGGGAAGTACATGGAGCAATATATTTTCATCTCGATAGCTAAATTATTAAAATACATATCAATAATAATGTTATTCCAAACAAGTTAATTGACTTGGGTGTCATCATTAACATTATGATGTGAGAAACCATGGAGGCCTTATGGCTCTCTTTCCTAAGACAAGCCCCCATTAGGATTCAGTTGGATGATAGGTCAACAATTAAACCAAGATGAATTTTCAAGAACGTAGTGATATCCATAAACTCGTGGGAATATCTTCCTGACTTCATGGTTGACTATCCTAAATACTCTATGGCGAGACACCCTCTAATCCTTGGGTGGCTATGACTATCCATTGATATTCATGTATCGGCTACAATTCTAGGAGTATGACAAAATCCCATGGCACCTCCACAAAACAACTAACCTTATATCCTCTTGCCAAGCCTTGTGTAGAACTTGAAACATATTGTTTTAGATGATGGGGAAGACAAAGGATAGTGATGAGGAAGAGGTAGCTCATCAAATCCTCATTGTTTCCCAACGCCTTACCATTAGGGAGAAAATTGAGGGTGATGAAGTCAATGATTTCATCACCTCCTCCTTCTTTAAAACACATGATCTTGACCACATAATGCAACCTAATATTTAGGCCTCTCTAGCCTCAAAAAATGCTTCACCTCTCGAACATGAATTCTTAGCTAAAGAAGACCAAGGGCTGACTTCATAAATAATTTAAATTAGTCCTGGAAAAACCTTGAAGAATTGTTAGAACAAATGTTAAACTAAGATTGGGGGGTGAATCAATGTGGTGGAAAACTTATCATTTCAAAATTATTCATCATTAACCAAACATCTAGCAATTTATCATAAAAATTTGTAGTATAAGAATAAATGAAAAAGTGCATCAATAAACTATCATCTCATCAACAAAGGAGGACACAAGTTTTTATGTGGAAACCCTTATAGGATAAAACCACACATTCTTCTTCTTCTTCTTCTTCTTTAAATCATTACATAGATTTGTAGGAACTGACCTACTAGAGGCACCCACCCCCAAGATATGCAAGCAACCACTTGTGATAGGCTACAACGTGATGAAGGCACCAACCTTGAAAATGCGTCGGAAACCACTTGCAACAGGATACAACCTAATTGAGGAACCAACCTTAAAAATGTGCAAACTTCAACTTGTTGTAGGCTTCAACCTAATTGAGGCACCCACCTCCTTATTCAACTTCTCGTGGACCATTTTTCACAATATCTCAAACTGGATCTACCTTCTCAACAATCTAGGTCTTCAAAATCAACCAAGACACTATTGTCTCCAACCTATCATATCTTTTCCATACCTTTTTCCAACCTATTCATCAATCTGGTCACATAAAACCCTTCTCGGAACCTATTATAGCCATATATCCAACACAACTTGTAATCTTCTCATAAGCCCCCAAAACATATAACAATGATTATGAACATCATAAATAGGTCATCAAGGCTTTTGTGCATTTATATGTGTTCATAACTGAACCCTGATCATCATGTGTCTTTCGAATCCAATTTCTCTTAGAAATGAGCCCAAAAATTCCCAAAAACAAAAAAAAGAAGCAAAAATCAAATTAAGGGTTTGACAAAATGGCCCTTTTAGGGAAATTTCTACAAAATGGTTGCTTCCTAGAAACAATTCTACAAAATTTTAACTTCTAGAAACATAATAAATTGACAAAATGTTCTTTTGTGGGAAAATGAAATATTACTAATAATATTAATTAATTAATTTATGACCTAACTAGGTTTAAACCCAAGACCTGAGTTATTCATCGTCAATCCAATACCAATTGTGTTATCAATTGTCACTTATAACACCATCCTTTGAACCAATTTGATTATAAACCAAAGGGGAGAGCGTGGGGTTGTGATATCGTGTCTTGGCTCACATTAAATGTTGCCCATATTCAAATTTGGAGTGTTACCAAGTTCGCCAACCATCAAAATACCATAGGAATTGTGGCCAATCTAATTGTCTACCACAAAATACACTATAATAACAATGAGCCAGTGACAAGGATTATCAAGTATATGTGTATAGAAAAAATATGATGATTGAGACTACTATATCTGCCAATAGAGTAATCAAACAAATTGTAACATCCAACTCCCACATCTACCCAAGTAACTGGCCAACTGGGGTAAACATGTGACGAGAAGTTACTATGATATGATTTTACCTCCTAAGTCGCCTTAAGGAAGTGGAACTGACGGAAACACACCATACAAACCTTCCACATCAGCAACAAGGTTCTCAGGAACCATCCCAACCTCTCAGGTAACCATCCCCTCAGTCCCACTAATTTTTTAGACTAATTAACCCCCAAACGCTCACATGATATGCGCATGCATGCATCCAAAGGGCTCTAGATGCTACCACATCACCCTGTTATCCTTACCTTTGATATACTTGATCTCAAAATTGAACTCATTGATCATGGCCAACCATCGAGACTGCTTGTCGTTCAAATTCAATTGTTCAAATAGATACCACACACCATTGTGATCACTCATCAATACAAACCTCCTGCCTAGATGTTAGGCCCCTATACTACTAGTACCCCTTATTGTTATTAGTGAAACCCCCTTCTTATATCGTTGTACCCATGTAGTCCCCATATTATTATTATTGTGCCCCATAGAGCCCACTATTGTTATCATTGTGCCCTTACATTATTATTGTTATGTCGGCTTTGATTATATTATGACCCCTTAGACTCCTATATATAGAAAGGAGGTCTTTTCATTTGTATCATCCAAGAATTGTTCATTTAGTAATGTAAAGGAGGTTCCCCCCTCGAAGAGGCTGAATTCTAAGGTGTTGATCTATCTTTTCTATCTTTTTGTGAGCTAGTTTCATAACATTTGGTATTAGAGATTTGGATTCTAGGGTTTCGTTGCTCTAAACAGGTCATCGTGGAATTTTCACTATAACTTATTTTCTATGACGTTTCAGAATAAAAAAAAAAAACCCATTTGAGATGAACTCATGCTAAACCTCGGGTCCAAATTTCAGAGCTTGTCCCACTATATTTTTGGAGATATGACCTGAGGAAGTTAGGGTTTTTGCAAGCTCCATAATTTCAACTAAAACAAGTCATCGTGGGATTTTCACTATAACTATTTCGCTATGAAATTTTAGAAGCTAAAAAAAAAACCATTTGAGAAGAAATTGGTCTGAACCTCAGCTCCGAATTTCAGATCCTAGATCGCTATAGTTTCGGAGATATAGTTTGAGGAAGTTAGGGTTTTTGCAGACCCCCGAATTACATTCCAAATAGGTCACCTTAGGAAAATTGTCATAACTGTCTCTCTAAGCATAAGATTGAAATTTTGTAGAAGCTACAGAAAGCGGATGGACTGTAGTTTCTTGTTTATATTTTTCAGATCCAAAGGTAAAAACAATGACATGTGGCACTTCATACAAGTTTTCTCTTCTAAAAAGGTATATAATAAGGTCATCTTGGGAGATTGTGTAGAACTCTTTCTTGGAGAATCCAATTTTGATCAGATTAGTGGCATTGGAAAGGGGACTCAGAGGGCTACTGCAGGTCACAATTTCAGAACTGGAAGAGCTGAAATTACAAAGTTATAGTCATTTCAAGATTGAGCTCCTAAAATCTCAAAAAGGCGATATGAGGAAGTTTGATGGCAAGGATCCAGTAAATAGGATACTACAGATGGAGAAATAATTTGATCTACATGAGGTGCAACTATTACAAAAGGTACGTATTGCATCTTCATATTTAGAACTGGATCAATTTTTATGGTATAAAGGGCTTTGTTCTCGTAAACCACTTATTACATGGTCAATTTTCACGGAGGAAATGATAGCACATTATGAGGATACAAAGCGAGACACCTCCTTTAGCCAATTGATAGATCTCAAACAAAAGTGTTCAATGGCAGAGCACATTGAGGACTTTCAAAAATTGAATATAATGGTAAATGATATTCCAGAGAATCAAAGGATTGATGTCTTCATAGGTATTTTAAAGGATAAAATTCAACATGAAGTTCATCTTTGGGAACTTGATTCATTGGAGAAGGCATTCAGGTGGGCAAGAAGAATTGAAAGCGAAATTATGGAAACAAGGAATCTCACCACTCACGACTATAATTATGAAAGTGTTTCTTCTCCTAGCCTTCCACAACCTACAAGGTTTACACCAAAACAATTGGAAGAAAAAAGAGAAAAAGGGCTTTGTTACAATTGTGATAGCAAATGCACTAAAGGTCATAAGTGTGTTGAGAAGAAATTATTTTACATAGAGTGTGAAGAGGAGGAAGAAAAGGATCAAGAGACATCAAAAGAAGAGGATATATGCCAGGACCCAACCCCAGAGAAAGAAGAAATGAATCTGACCATATCTTGTAAAGCATTGGCAAGAATTACCACTCCTCAAACTCTCAAGATAGAAGGACATATTAAGAAGAAAAAGGTTCAAGAAGTGAAAGATCAGATCAAGAAAGAAGAAATGAATCCAACCATATTTTGTAATGCATTGGCTGGAATTACCATTTCCTCAAACTATCAAGATAGAAGGACATATCAAGAAGAATATTTTTAAAGAAGTGAAAGATCACATTGAGCATCAAGAAATGAATCTGACCATATCTTGTAAAGCTTTGGAAGAAAATACCACTCCTCAAACTCTCAAGATAGAAGGACATATCAAGAAGAAAAAGGTTCAAGCAGTGAAAGATCACATCGAGAATCAACAATAAGTTCTCCAACTTTTAAAGGATAACACCACTTTGGTGCAGAATCAAATGAAACAACAAGTAGATCCAAATTGCAGTGAAATTTTTTTTGATGTAGGTGATTGGGTATTTTTACAGCTACATCTCAAGCAAGCTATTTATGAGAAGGAAATGTTGGAAATACTACATGCACTTAATAAATGGCGACCTTACCCAATGGGAAGACACTTCAAGGTAAAAATGGGTCATGATAGTCTTAAATACTTTTTAGAACAAATATTATCTTTAGAAGAACAGAAAAAATGGGTCACAAGTATGTTGGGTTATGACTTTGACATCATCTACAGAAAAGGGAAGAAAATTTTGTTGTTGATGCACTCTCAAGAAAGGATGAGGATGTGGAAGCATTGTTTTGTGCTATTTCTATTATCCAACCAGATTGGATAAACGAAGCAAGGGATGGATGGAAGAAGGACAAAGTAGTGTGGCCACTCATTCAAAAATTGTAGAATATCCCAATTCAAACAATATTGACAGAACTTGAAGAGGAATGAAAAATCATATTGGAACCTGGAGAAGTCACAGAAACAAGAACCTGATAGCTACGAAATCGATCAATTTCAGAGTATCTCATCAAGTGGAAGAACTTACCCGCTAAATATTCCTCATGGGAGGACAACAATTTTATACAAAATCATCAAGAACCACTCAAGGGTTGAGGACAACACTTTTTGAAGGAGAGGCATGTTAGGCCCCTATACTACTAGTGTAACCCCTTATTGTTATTAGTACACCGCCCTTATTATATTGTTTTACCCATGTAGTCCCCATATTGTTATTATTGTTCCCCATATAGCCCACTATTGTTATCATTGTGCCCTTACATTATTTTTGTTATATCGGCTCTGATTATATTATGACCCCTTAGACTCCAATATATAGAAAAGAGGTCTTTTCATTTGTATCATCCAAGAATTGTTCATTTGTGTAATTTAAAGGAGGTTGCCCCATCAAAGAGGCTGAATTCTAAGGCGTTGATCTATCTTTTCTATCTTTTTGTGAGCTGGTTTCATAACTCTAGAAGATAGTGCCTCCACATCTTCAATGCGTGTATGATTGCTACCAACTCAAGATCTTGTGTGGGGTAATTCTGCTCGTACTAATTCATTTTTTTTTACTCATAGAATACCATTTGTCCATCCTACATAATGAATCCACCAAGTGCTCTCTTGCAAGCATCTGTACATACTACAAACTCTTTATCTAGATCTCCAATATTTAACCTTAGAGCATGTGTCAACAACTACTTGAGCTACTCAAAACTTGTCGCACACTCCTCTATCCATTCAAAGTTATTACCTTTCCTCTACAATGATGTGATAGGATAAGAGATTTGAGAGAAGTTCCTGATGAACATCCTGTAATAGCCTGCCAATCCCATGAAGGATCTCACCGCATCTACATTTATAGGAGTTGCCCATTCCATGATATTTCTTATCTTTTCTGGATCCACTTCTATGCTATCCTTGGAAACCATATGTCCAAAGTAGGGTACCTCAGTCTGAAAGAAGCTACACTTGTTGAGCTTAGCATACAACTGATGCTCTCTCAACAACCTCAACACTATTATTAAATTCTCGGCATGCTCTTCTTCATTTTTAGAATATACCAATCTGTCATCAATGAACACAATAACAAACTTATGAAAATGCGGATGCAACACACTATTAATCAAGAACATAAACATAGTTGGAGAATTAGTTAAACAAAATTGAACTACAACAAACTCATAATTCCCATACCTAGTCTGGAAAGTTGTCTTGTATATGTCCTCTTCTTTAATGCGTCCCTGATGATATCTGGATCTCACATCAGTCTTCGAGAACACTATTGCTCCCTTCAACTAATAAAACAAGTCATCAATACTCAGTAACGAATACATGTTCTTGATGGTCACTTTGTTCAAATTCATGTAATCAATGCATAACCTCAGAGTACCATCCTTCTTCTTCACAAATAGAACCGGTGCACCCCAAGGTGATACACTTGCCTAATGTATCCCTTGACCATCATTTCCTTCAATTGCAACTTCAACTTTACCAACTCAGGTGTACTCATCTTGTTAGGTGGAAACTCTAAAATATCCTCAGGAAATACATCTTGAAACTGTTGTAGAACTGGGTACCTTCTTAAGACATCTGCATCGTCAACTTCCTTACCTTTGTACTAGAGATATGTATGGAAAATAACACACACCATTTTCTGCGACTGCACTTTTCCTGCATAACTATCACCATCCTAACTAATGTCGCTTTCTTCTTACCTCACAAAACTCTTTATTCCCCATTGCCATCCAAGCACTCAATGGCTTTGTCATAACAATCTTCCTTGTTTCTATGAAGGTACAACAAATCCATGCCCAACAACATATTGTATGATCCCAATGGTAATACATTCAAATGTGTTGCGATAGGAATACCATTCAAATCAAATGCACAATCTCTTTCCCAATGGTGAACTCTCTTCTTGGTACCTGTAGCCAACTACACTAACCAAGATTTTGCATGCACTTCTTTATTCAAACCACACTTATCCACCAGGTCAGAACTAACATAACTATAATTAGATCCAGGGTCAATCGAAATAGAAACAACTTGGTCATGAAACTTATCAACCATCTCAATGATAGATGCCTGATGATCTGGATGTCTATTACCCAGTGTTGCATAGATATGAGGAACACTATGACAAATATCCCAAATAGTTTGTGCCTCTTGTGAACTATATATATGATGCCTACCACCATGATTCTTTAGAAAATCTCACTTGCGATGATCTTTTCCATAAGTCCACCACTCTATAGGATTCCGGCCTGCATCCTTGTTCTGCTCCTCAGATCGATGTCCCTACCCTTTGTCAGATGCATTAGACTTCTTCGATGGAATTTCATTCTCTTTATTACCTATACCCTAAGGTATTTCTCACTTCTTGTCCCATTTTCCTTTGTTCTTTGCATTACCTTTCTAGTTTGGCTTAGTCTCAGATCTGCACTTCGATTATTCATAGCAATGCTTTAGCTTTCTGATGGCCTCCTCCAATGATCTAGGCTCATCAAACTCAATCATGTCTTTGAATGCAATCAATAACCCACTAATGAATCTCTGAATCTTGGCCTTCTCCTCCTTTAGGTAAGGCACACACCTCAGTAGCTCCAAGAACCTTCTAGTGTACTCCTCGCTTTTCATTGATCCCATCTTTAGCTCATAGAATTCTTTTTCCCTATCATCAAAGTATCTATACGATAGGTGCTTCTTCTTAAATAGCCTCTCAAACCCACTCCAAGTCAAGCTCTCCTCATGAATACCTCTGAAATTCTTCACATCTTCCCACCAGATATGTGCTTTACCTTTGAGATTGAAGGTAGCTATTCTAGCTTTCATGTTCTCTGAATAATCATGCAACCTGAAGAACTTCCTCATACCAAGAAACCATGCCTCTTTCTCCTATGATTTCTTCATCTCTCCATCAAATGTAGGTGGATTTTATTTCTTAAAATCATCCAGAAGATACCCCCTATCACTCCTCTTGTAAGGATGATAATGATGTCGATCCTCATGCCTATCAGAACCAGAACTAGAATAGTACTTGTGTCTATCCCTTGTCCTATCTGGAGTATCCAAAAATATGCCATCTCTAATTGTGTCATCTCTATATGATCTGTGACCACCATGCGACCTACTTCCATATGCCCCATAATTTTTGTCCTCCTACTCATGGCTGATACAAAATGGTCCTTGTCGCTGCAATTCTGACAAAATTTGAAGTATCATTGCATTTACCTCTACTTCTTTCTTGTGTTCCTCTATGATTCTGCCATTGTCTACCTTACAAATCCTTATTTCTTCCTTTAAGCTTCTCATTGTATCTACCAAATCAGAAGAGTGCCCCACACCATGCTGCTCATAGGGAGACTCTCAGGAACTGTAGTCTACCATCTTGCTAGTCATCTTTGATATTCTTCCTACAAGGTATATCATATTAGCTAAACCAAATCACAATAAATCAGTGTTCCTTAGTGTAATCCGTGGAGGATACCTCATCTGCAAGATCAACCAATCAACATAATACATGTATAACATAATCATGACATAATATATACATATAACACATAATCCTATAACCATATAACCGTCATTCTAGCTAGAGTCCAGTCATCAATGCATAATCCAGTCATCAACGCATGACCATATCACTACATGTGCCATGACCTCATGCATGAAAAAAACCACCACATCATTATACACTTGAATACATGTGAAAACTAACATGCATAAGAAATGCATAATAAACCATACACTCATGACGACATGCTTCATAACAACAACATCCTCTTCCCATGGTGACCTCACTACAACCATGACCAATATCATGCAAATACAACAAGAACATGTCCTTACAACATAAGAAACACACACGAAACCAACATGAATGCATAACCAACACACAAACCATCCAATTTGATGGGTGAACCATGCACTGATACCACTCTGTAACACACTCCTCCCATGGCAACCTCACTGCAACCATGACTAACACCATGCCAATACAACAAGCACATCTCCTTACAACGCAAGAAACACACATGCAACCAACATGAATGCATGACCAAAACACAAACCACCTAGTTTGAGGGGTGAACCATTCTCTAGTACCACTCTGTAACACCCTCCTCCCACATCTACCCAAGTAACCGACCAATCGGAGTAAACATGTGACAAGAATTTAATATGATATGATTCAACCTCCTAAGTCAACTTAAGGAAGTGTAACCTGCATAAATGCACCATACATACCTTCCACGTTAGCAACAAGACTCTTAAGGACTATCCCAACCTCCCAGGTAACCAGCCCCTGAATCCCACTAAGTTTTTAGACCCATTAACCCTCAGACGCTCCCATTATATGGGCATGCATGCACCCTAGAGGCCTTTGGACGCTCCCACAACATGGTATTCCAACGTCCATGGACTATTCTACTCAGCGTTGTGCCAACATCCCCAGGATTTGAGCCACTTTTTCAGTCCCAGAGCCTAGGTCACTGCCCAAAATTCAACGATACCTTCAAAACAGAAAGATAACAATGGAATGATGATACAAATGAAATTACTTAAATAAGCCCTTGACTATACCCTTACTAGCCATGACAGGAATTTCGTCAAACATATCACAAATGTGTAATCTATAGGTGTAAACAACAGATCTCAGCATAGGGGTCTCATACTCATCTAAGAATCACTAAGAAGTATTGATGCCTCAACACATTAGCTACATTTTCATCCATTAGGTCATAGATACATTTTTCATTCATTTAAAACTAAAAACATGATGAGAGCCATACATATCTACTTTCATAATACATGTTCATAACCAACATAATAGCAACATAAATACCAAGGAAACAACAACCATATAATCCACGTATAAAATCAGTACAATAGTCATGAAATAACAAGGAGGAATAACCACATATTAATGATGCAAAGGCCAACTAGTTGTGTGACTTCCAAAAACCACCCAACCATAGACATGGATGATCCAAAACTCTCTTCAACCAATCAACCTTGTGCCATATTCCATGTATGAATGCCGAATCTCATAAAACACATCAATCCAAACCCATCTAGGACTTCAGGAGGCCAACCACCTCAATCCCTCAAACAATGATTCCACCTCACGGTAAAACATCACAAAACCATCATCATATTAGCTCCAGAGCGTTTGTTCCAACCAAGGCTTCCAGGACTAGTAACTCGACCCACGGCTTACTCCGGGCTTCCAAATCATTCGTACAACCAGGACTTCAAGGACCAGTAACTTAACCCACCAATAGCTTCAAGAGCATTTGTCCAACTAAGTATTCCAGGACTAGTAACTCAACCCAAGTTGTTACAGGGCTTCCAAAGCCTTTGTCCAACTAGGGCTTCCAGGAACTAGTAACTCAACCCAAGATAAATGAAACATGAGGACCAACCAGACAAACAAAGAAATGAACCCATAACACCATGGCTATCTAGGAAATGGCAAGGCTAGCAAATCCACTGTCAAACTATACAATCCTCCATTCTAGTGACAGACCATGACCAATAAACCACATGCATATGCCATGCATGCCCAAACTAGTGAGGAAAACATACATGCAACTCAGTACCTGCAAGCACAACCCACTGTAGTTGTTGATCCCGATGTCCTCTTGCACTTTCCTTCTCTTCCTTTGCCTTCTTGCTCCAAAATTCCAAGTATGCCACACTCCTCCAGGAGTGCTCCAATAACTCTTAGTGTCCAAGAGTATGAGAGAAAGAGAATAGAGAGAGAGAGCTCCAAAACTAAACTGACAAAAGTCTATGTAATGATCCTCAAAAGCCTTTTTATTAATGAGGCCTTTATTTTCTTCATTTTCCATTATTTTCCTTAATTTTCCTCCTAACATGCAACTTGTGACCTATCACCTCCCTTTTCTCCTAATTTCCATTAGTTTAACAAAAAAATGTGCCAAAATGCCATTTTTCCTTTCCAGAGCCTTTTCCATTTCCTTTTCCAAATTCCTTATCCATTAATTAACCACAAGTGATCCCCATCACTATGCTTTTGTCCAACATTCAGCTTGGAATAAGTGTCCCATCAACTATGGTTATTATTTTTCCTCTGTTCACTTTTTTTACATGGAATTTTCACCAGGGTTGTTACACAAATAAGTCTATGAAATATGAGTAATATGACCTTCTCATAGCAACCTTCATAGGGATTGAAACCGATACTTGTTTCCAACTATAAATTTGTACACACATTCAAATTGTTGAACTCAAATCCAGATGTTACCGAAACCACTGAATTATATTATATAATTTTCAACTCAAATGTGTGTTCAATCTCATCCATAGTGTGTGTGTGTGTGTGTATACTCGTTTCATGGTCTTGGGCCATATACGAAAACTGGAACTTTAACCACCACAATGGGCCGACCATGTGAACAATAATGTGGCCTTGCCCTTAAATTTTTTCCCATCATCCCATAAGACCCTACCTTGTGACCGGTTCCCTAGGGGACCCTACTAATTCACATGGTTATGCTATCATGATGTCATCATACCATGTGGTGACCCATGACGGGTGCCACACATCACCCATTTTTAATTGTTTCTCCAACCAAAATATGCCAAATGTGCCCACCATGTGGTGGGCTTTGAAGGAACCATGTCACCTTACTGACCAAAGCCAAATTATGTGTCTAACGACGTCATTTCCCCTCATGCCATGTCACTATCTTTGGATAATCAATCTTTGCCACATCATTAAGATTTCCAAATCAACTGATATGGCCTATCAGGCTTCGTCGCATATGATGACTACCATGTAAACTCTTCTAGATAATCAAAGTGTGCCATGTGGAACTACAAGATTGGGAAACATGGGGGATCAATCATGGTTAAAATTTGGGCATATTAATATGCCATCGGTCATTAATTTCCACATTTGATCATTGAAGTTGTCCAATCTAAGCAAACATGCTCAAACTTTAATGTTGTTAAGTTTGTGCATGTTATGTTTCTATCCACCATAGATTTTATTATTAAACCGTAGATCCACCTAGAAGATGTGCATTGTTCAACAAATTTCGTGTTTGTGGGTTTTGCTCCATAGTTTGGGCCCTTTAGTAATGTTGATCTTCAAATGGCCATAAATTCTCATCTAAGAGGAGTTTTTCAAAGTATGATATATTGTTGGAAAGGTATCTATAAGGAATATCCAACCATACTATCAATAGGCTCATTAGGACATCATAATCTCATCCAAAACTCAATAACCTTCTAACGTATTTGACTTCACTTGATGAGGGCATGTAAGAGGTCACATTATCATACTGCTTCATAAATGACATTATTGCTTCCTTAGGAATCCCCTTTGATATCAATGACAACCTTATGTGCAACAATATTGCCCTTTTTCATTGATTGCAACACCGCCAGCCATTGATAGTCATTGATGGAATTGGGCCAAAACCCCAAACTCCCCCTTAGATGTTGTTGGGGACTTCTACTTGATTATGTTGTTTCTCTTCTTTGTCTTTATTCTTTCATGGATGCATTATTTCTCGCTTTGACCTATTTATTGATCTTATTAATTATTTTTCTTCCTTATTCAATGTTTGCATTCTCTCCCCCCTTAACATCAATGGCAAAGGGACATGATTTAAAACCAAACTATCATGACTGGGTGTGAACCTGATCCTGATGTAATTGAAGTATCCTCTTGAGAGTATGTTGTATGTTCCTACCAATGCTTCTCCAACTATTCCTAAACTTTCTTGTGGACCTGATAGACTCTGCCCCTAAGACCATGCTACCAATGCTTCTCAAGTGTTCCTAGATATAGTCTCCCCCCTAAGACATGTTTCCCATGCTTCTACAATTATTCCTAAATAGAGGCTCCCACTGAGACTATGTTGTCAATGCTTCTACAATTATTCCTAAAATTTTCTATGGACCTAATAGAGTTTCCCCTTGAGACCATGTTTCCTTTATTTTTAAGTGCCTATCATATCTATCAATGTTTGCAAATAAATTTTCATTGTGAATCTCCCTATATCATTGTTCATTACTTTTTTGTTAACATGTGTTTCCCTCATACTAATAACTTATTCTTGCAAGTGATTATTCTATCTACAGAATATTGCTTCTTCAAGCTTTGATTCAAGAAGTTATGATCTTGAAGAAGATTTCACCAAGGGATTAGAGCTGAGGGGTCAGATCTAACCTCGGTTCTTCCTGTCTCCTTCTCCATCCTATAGAGTTTATGCTTGGATCAATAGGGAGTCCCTCTCTCTTATGCCATCTCAAGTTGAGTATGCAATCACTTGTTGTGTGTCCTTCATTTTGACATGTGTAATAGACAACATTGGGCTTCAATGTTGATGGAAATGATCCATATGATATATTTTTAATTTTTTACATATGTCTAAACCTGGGAATTTGATCATATCCTCTACACCTAATCATATCATAGCTTCTGCAATCTTGTGATTTGTGACCAAATTTTGTGCATGAAAAACAATAACCAAATAACTTATTTTAATACATAGAGGTATGGGGAGATCTTGATCTCATGAATTTGTTCCTTGGAAGAGGCTCATCCATTTGTTGTTTCATAACTCCTACTTCATTGTTGCTTGTGGATCCTTTGTGAAGATTTTATGTCAATGGAGGGTTCCATTCTTTCATTATGATTCCTGCCCTTTTGTGAACTAGATTTACCTTGTTGAATTATGGCATCATCATGACAATCATTAGAGATGTTGAAATGAACATGTTTGGGTTGATTTAGTCGATTCATTACTTTCTTAGTATCTCCAAATGAGTTGTTGTTGGATGTGATAAATGTTTGGTTGAGACTCTTAGGATGATTTTCATTTGATGTACTTGGAAGAGCGTTATTCTTAGATGCCTTGCAACTTTCTTGATAACCAAGACCTGTTTTCATGAGATGAGATCTTTGCATACTGAGAATATGATCTATATATTTGGTCTCTTTGTGATGATTTAAGTTGTGTTTGAGTTTTTTCAATTGTTCTTTCAAAAGCACAACTTTCTCTTCTAGCCTTTCACAAAGATGTTCTTTCTCATTTAGTTGTTCTGACAAAAAATCCTTTATCCTTCTACTTCTTTTGGCTCAACTTTGAGAGAAATAATGGTCTCTTCATTTAGATATTTGGCTTGAAGTTGCTACATTAGTTGACCTTCCCTCTTTATAAGTGTATTTATCTCCTTTAATGCACTTCTAATTTCTCATTCATAATCTATGTATACTTCATGTTCTTCTATTTCAACAAAAAAACAATATTTCACCTCTTTCATTATCAGTCACACTTTTATTGCTTGCGTAATTACTTTCTTCTTTTGAGAATAAGTTCCTCTTCTTGTCATCTCACTTCTTCTTTTGATTATTAGACTTGAATGTTGGTTCATCATCACTATCAATAATTTTTGCATAAGGGAATTTAGAATCATAATGTATTATTCTTCCACGTTCAAAACTCTTGAAAGGGAGCTTAACTTTGAAATTTTTTATTCCTCTTTTTAGCTTCTGGAAAAACTTGATTTCTTCTTCATTAAAATTATATTCTATCTGATTTTCATTCTTTTTCTCTTCTTTGGTTGCTTGGAATTATTCTTCCCCGACTCTCGATTTTTCCTCCTTTATCCTTAGCTCATAAGATAACAATGTTCCATGAAGTACATCCATTGTCATTTTATTCATGTCTGTCAATTCTTAAAGGGAAGATACTTGAGATAAAATTTTGATAGAAGAGATATCAATATTTTTTTAACAACAACACTATCCTTGACTTCTTCACCAAGACCTGCAATAAAGTTGACAATCTTGTCTACTCAAAGAAAATATGAAGTACTATCCTCATCTCCTTCGTATTCAAACTTTTAAATTGGGTCATGAAAAATTGTGGCTTAGCTTCTTTCACCTTCATGTCCCCTTCATAACAAGTTTTAATCTTGTTCCATACATCATGAATTGACATACAGAGCATTACTTTGACAAATGATGAATATGCCAAACCACTCAAAAATAACATCCTTAGCTTGTGGATTGGATGTATATAGTGCCTTACCAACTGTAAATGTTAGAGGAACATCGAGAACTTTATACTCAATTTATATAATTTCCAAAACATTAGCTTCGAAGGAAATGAGACACGTTTCCATTTTTATCTTCCAAAATTCATAGTTAGATCCATCAAACAAAGGAGGGTTGCTTATTGCACAAATCTTAGTCATCTTTATTTGAAATCAACCTTCCAATAGTTAATTGTTCCTTAAGGCACCCGCTCTAATACCACTTGTTATACCAAGTGTCACACTTATGGGGGGGGGGGGGGGGGGGGGTTGGTGTGAATCAATACAGTGGCAAACTTATCATTTCAAAAAATTCCATCAATAATCAAACATGTAACAATGTATCCAAACAATTTGTAGTATAACAATAAAAGAATTAGTGCATCAAGAATCCATCATGACATCAACACAATAGGACACATTTTTTTACATGCAAACCCTTATGGGAGAAAACCACAAATTCTTCTTCTTCTTTTTCTTTGATTCATTACATAGATTTGCATGAAGTGACTTGCTGGAGGCACCCACCCCCAAGATATGTAAGAAACTACTTGCAATAGGCTACAAACTAATTAAAGGAACCAACCTCGAAAATCTGCAAGAAACCACTTGTAATAGGCTACAACCTAATTAAGGAACCAACCTCAAAAATGTGCAAGAAGCCACTTGCAATAGGCTACAAATTGATTGAGGCACCATGCTCAGTAATTTTCAAGCTTCAACCTAATTGAGGCACATGTTGAGGTATAAAAGGTGTCTTTTTAACTCTTATTTATCCTACATTAATTATCAATCCAGGTACGATTTTCTATTTCAAGAATGTACTCAGTATGAGGTGGCAATTTAATCCAAGAGTAATGCTTTCCAATTTTGCAATACAGTGCTTCAAATACAAGAGTAAATGGATGCTTGAAATAAAACCTACTTGCAATTAAAAGAAACTCAATGCTCCAAAACTAAATCATTCACTTAAGAAATTAATAACAATTATCAGTCAAGGATGCAATAGCAATAACTCTTTCCTTTGTTAACTAATGTAAATGAAATCAAACATAAACAAGATCCTCAATCTGAGAACTCTGACAGTAATATCCAATGTCCTTTACAGTTGTTGATCTTACACTCCACACTAAAACGACTAATAGGAAATAGCAAGAAATTAAATCAACAATGCTGCTAATAGAAATGGAATAAATACGCCAACTGTAATAATGCTAAAAAGAAAAACCAAATACTTGCAGAAAGGAAATGAACAATAATGGTATTTAGTAGAAATGAATAACAATCTGTAATGAAAAACAAAGTCAGTTTACTGGAATGAACAACAAAGCTTTATAATTGAAATGAACAACATAACAATATAGTTTGCTGTTAGGTCGCTATAATACTAGTGATTACCCCATTACTATTGTAGTTGTATCCCTTATTAATATTTTTGTGCCCCTGTTGTCCCCATATTGTTATTACTGTGCCCCATAGAATCCCTCTATTGTTATTTTTGTGGCTTTATATTATTGTTTAGGTCGCTGGGTTATATTGTGACTCCTTAGACTCCTATATATAGAAAGGAGGTTTTGTCATTTGAATCATCCAAGAATTGTTCATTTATGTAATGTAAAAGAGGTTTCCCCTTCGAAGAGGCTGAATTCTAAGGCATTGATATATCTTTTCTATCTTTTTTTGAGCTGGTTTCATAAGATTTGGTATGAGAGCTTTGGATTCTAGGGTTTCGCTACTCCAAATAGGTGATTGTGGAATTTTCATTATAACTTTTTTTCTACGATGTTTCAAAAGCTAAAAAAAAACCCATTTGAGAAGAAATTGCACTGAACCTCGAGTCCAAATGTCAGAGCTTTTCACACTATATTGCAGAGATATGATCTAAGGAAGTTGGTCTATTTGTAGACTCCTGAATTACTTTCCAAACAGGTGACCTGGGGAAAATCGTCATAACTTTCTCTCTGAGCATCAGATTGAAATTTCGTAAGAAGGTACACAAAGAGGACAGACTATACTTTCTTGTATATATTTTTGAGAGAAAAAGGTCGAAACAGTGACTCATGGCACATCGTACAAGTTCGCTCTACTGAACTAGTCTATAATCAGGTCACTGTGGGAGGTTTGAAATAACTCTTCCTTGGAGAATCCAATTTGGATCAGACTGGTGGCATTGGAAAGAGGACATAAAAGGCTACTGCAGATCACAATTTCAGAACTGGATGATCCGAAATTACAAAGATACATCAGAGGCAATATCAAGCTCCTACAAAGTGAAAAAAGGTGTGTAGATTTTTAAATTTTTTGTTAAGCTTGGTTTGAAAAATTATTTTGAAGAATTAAAAGGGCATAGTAGAGCATTATTATCGGTAACTGATGCCTAAGGAAAGAAAATGCAAACACCTAGTAACAAACCTAAAAGCACTAGCATGACTCATGAAGAAGAGGAAGAAATGCTACATGATATATCAAAATTACAAGACCAAGTGCAACAAATGCCACTCTCACAAAAGCTAACAGAAGCTAAGATAAATGGCATCGAATCTAAGATAAATGGCGTGGAATCTAAAACGAAGGGCGTGGAAGCTAAGATGAATGCCTTGGAAACTAAAATGGACAATTTGAAGATAGATTTGAAGACAGACATGGAAGATTTGAAAACAAATTTGACAAAGTTTCTACAAGAAATGCTTACTAATGGTGAAAGGGTAGTAAAGGAAACTCATGATGAGAACAAAAGAAATGTTAATCATGATTTCATAGACTCTAATGTTGGACCGAAGACCCACCATATTCCAAAAATCGATATGAGGAAGTTTTATGGCAAGGATCCTGCAACATGGATATTACAAATGGAGCAATTTTTCGATCTCAATAATGTGCAAAACACACAAAAGGTACATATTGCAACTTTATATTTGGAACTAAATCATTTTGTATGGTATCAATGGCTTTGCTCTCGTAAACAAATTATCAGTTGGGAAATTTTTACAGAAGAATTGATAGCACATTATGAGGATACAAAAAGCAACACTTCTTTTAGCCAATTGATAAGTCTCAAACAAAAGGGTTCAATAATGGAGCACATTGCGTAGTTCCAAAAATTGAACATAATGGTAAAAAATATTCTAGAGGAGCATAGGATTGATGTGTTCATAGGGACTCTAAAGGATAATATCCAACATGATGTTCGTCTTTGGGAACCTGATTCATTAGAGAAGGCATTCAAGTTAGCAAGAAAAATGGAAAGCAAAATTATGGCAACCAGGAAGCATATCTAGTATTCCAAAACCTATAAGGTTGACACCAAAACAATTGGAAGAAAAAAGAGCAAAAGGGTTTTGTTACAGTTGTGATAGCAAATACACTAAAGGTCATAAGTGTGTGATCCGGATTTAAACAGGAACGCAAAAAATTACAGAGATAACCATATACACAAATATGCAGCGGAAATAATACTTCATTTCATTAATTGAAAATACTAAAATATGCTTACAATCAGAAATGGAAATAAACTAGCTAGGGCGATGGTAGCTTATCTCTGAGAAGAGATGTGATGGCTACATGCCTCTGAACTATGTTACAATGAGGCTCGAAGGCCTATTTATTGTTGAGAAACAATGAAGAAAACCCTTCACATTCCAAAACCTAACCCTAGGAGATGAAACGCCAAACTGTGGGCCCCGTTTGGGGGTAAGTTGGTACATCAACTTCCCGGGGTCGTAACTTTAGCATATGATCTCCGTTTGACGCGTACAATAGCTCATTAGAAAGATCTATTCGAGCACTATAATTGTTGGAACGGGCAACATCGGTCCATTGCATGAACCCATGTTGCCCCCGGATTCCCCAAAAAACGTCGTTTAGGGCCTCAAAACGGCTCTGGAAGTTCAGGACCCGAAAAACTGCTAAAAATAGTAAGTTGTGCTACAATTAAGGAAACTGAAAATGCTGAGAAAGACAATGGTGGGGGTCCAGGTGGAATTGGCAGGTGGCCACCAATATCCACCGGGATCAAAGCCTCAAGCAACAAACCTGGCCTTGTATTTTTCAACACTCCCATTAGCTCCATGTTTGATTTTGAAAAGCCATTTAGACGTGACCACAAACGTTTCCTTGGGTCTAGGAACGACATTCCATACATCATTATTCATGATGGATTTATATTCCTCATTCATCGCATCCTTCCACACTTTGTATTTCACAGCTTCTTCGAACATACAAGGCTCAGATTGAACAATAGTATAGAAAGGTACCCTTAGTACCTGGTGGGATTCTTACTTTCACAAAATGTCCCTCTTGGAGCAATATGCTTTTCATCATCTTCGAGAGTGTCTTTGAGCCAAAATGGTATTTTCCTTAAGGTAGAGGTATCACTAGGAGGTGGATCAATGGGATCCATCGAGTCTTCAACATTAGGCATAGCCTCATCAGATGGAGTTTCTCCTACTTTCTTGCAGCATCATCGTTTTATTTTCCTGGAATGGAGAGATATCTAGCTTTCCCAAGAGTTTTGTCTTCATCGAATGTAACATCAGGGCTTTGTTTGGTCAATTTAGTGTGATCTAAATTGCTATTTATATTGTCAACCCGGGGTTCGTAAACTGACGAAGTGAGGTGTACTATATGTACTTAGATAACCATTTTCTTAGGTCTTTGTCGTTTTAAAATTTTTAGTTTGTTTTTGGATTTTATTCTTTTCTTAATGTGTGGTGATGAAAGTGAAGTGTGAAGTGTGTGGAGTGTAAATGGTGATGATTTCTATACTTGAAAAATGCTCAAAAGAAAGCTTTACAATAACTAAAATGAAATCAATTCTTAAGAGAAAACAAAATGCATCAAAAAGCGAACTAATGGCAATGGCCCAGTATCCTTGCTGCTTGAAAATGAAAAGAAAGCAAAAACTTGAAAAACAACTCAAACTTAAAGTAAAGCAGCTAACTCACACTACTTGATCTTTTTAGATCCTTTGCCCCTTGGCTCAATCTACCTTGGGGAAGTAACCATGAGCATAACAAGCAATATGATATTTAACTGTTCAAGAAAGTAAGTTGCATAAGGAAACTAATCACACTACTTGAATTCTTCAAATCCTTTACCCCTTGGCTCAATCTACCTTGGGGAAGTAATCATGAACATAACAAGCAATATGATAACTAAATGTAAAAAGAAATTAATCACACTACCCAGACTCTTTTAGTCCTTTACCATTAAGCTCAATCTACTTTATGGAAAGCAACTATGAGTAAGTAGTATGACATCTAAATCACACCACAATTATTAATCTTATGATCTCCTGCTGATATAGTCATTTGACCACAGAAAGAAATCATAAATTGTTAAGCAGTATGATATATAACTAGCATAAAAAGAAATAAACAAATAACAACTTGAAAATGACAATGCTGAATGTAAATTGCAGAAAATAAAGGTTAGCAGGAAGGAAAACATGATCACATATGCCAAAAGTTATTAAAGAAAATGAAAGATTTCCCGGGCTGCCTAAAAGAACCTGCAAAAAGCACTGATCAGTTTACAAAGACAAAGATATGAACAATAGAAACATAAAGCAACATATTATGTACAAACTAATGACAAAACAAAAGCATAATGAAACTAAACAAATACTTTACAGGGCTTCAGTATGCAGGGGCCCTCTGCCACTTCATCCAATCAAATGATCACAAGACTATCTTTACAAAGGTCTACTCATGTATTCAAATCAGCAACATATAAAACAGTGGGGTGATATAACCAGCAGCGTGCGGAAATTACATAACAGTTCAGAAATTCTATGCATCCCAAAAGTCTCTCTACAACGTTTGAAAATGCGTTATTTATAATGTAAAAGTTCTACAGTTAACTAATCAACTACTTATGCTATTAACTGCATGCCATAGACACGTAGATCTCTGCAGCCGAGATCTAGTGTAACTGTCGTTATGCTTCGTAAATCTTTGGAGTGGTTGGTTGTTAGATTTATTGTTCAAGAACGATCCTCAGGTGCGCTGGAGCCTCCGTGAGCTGGGAACTAGGCCACATATCATTCACGTGCCCAAAACAGTGACGTGCCACCACTGGACTCTTTGGTTGGCCACGTCTTTGACTTTGGTTGACCGCGGCCTCTAATGGGTGATTTGGCCTGTTCGAAGGGACACGATCCATGTACATGCCATCTGGAGCTTGCCCATATAGCCCATTCCTTCAAAAGACACCTGGAGCACAACCTTTAACAAAATGGCTGCGGAATCCTGTGCTGGCTGCGGAAACCTATGCTGGC
>APFE030347892.1:0-15882 GCA_000404065.3 Pinus taeda
ATTTTTATAAATTACTAATAGTAATTTTTAAGCTCCAGGTTTATGATAACCCATGGCAATACCAAGATCTTACAAGATTTTATAATTGAGTAAAATATTCGCCATGCATGGTGAGAGATTCGCCAAAAAATTATATATACATATTATATTATTGATAAAATCACCTTCAATTTTTCCTATATACCATGGAGATTCACCCATTTATTATACTTACAAATTTAGGGGGGTTCTTAAAATTTTCCCTGCCTAAGTAACATCAAAAGGAAATGAACAGAAGTTTATTCGAAATGAAATACGTGAAATAACTATGCAACTAAGAAATCATAAACTAAAGGATTTACACACAACTAATATCAGTGTCTGCAAATGAGAATTCCAACACTAAGGATTGCATGACAAAGCAAAACAACGTTTTTGTGACAGCAAGGTCACCTTGGTCGCAACTCATGATTCCACTGAGGGGGAGGTGAGATCTAAGATGCTTGGTAGCCTTTTTCTGAAGATCTTCACTTTGATTAACCTATCAAGTAAATCTTAACATGAAAATCTATTTTAATCATCAAAAACAACCTGAGTAACAAAGCAATATTTTAATCTAAATAACAGATTTTATTCTAAGAATGCAACAAAGACACATGAAAGTAAACAAAGGAGGTACTGGGCACTTGATATGAGCCGAACCCCAAGAGCTACAGCCTCCTAAGAGAGATTAGAGCTGGTGCAAAGTTGGATTCATATTTATTGATCGAAAGAATAGTTACATTCCAAAAACTATCCACAAGGAAAACTTGAAAATGTGCTGAAATGCAGAGCTAAACTACTACCTAAAAAATGACTAAAAACCGAACTACAAACTAGATAAATTCTACCTACAAAGTGAATAACTGAAATGAAGCCCTAAGCCTTCTTATTTATACAAATTTAGGACCCCAACAGTGCTCCTAAACTTTAGGGACTCGGCTACCCAAAACTTGAAGTTAACAACAGTCCTACTTGACTTGCTTGGCTGCCCTTGTGATAATCGATTTGGTGGCCTTTGAACTCTGAGCTAATGGTGGAGAATTTGAGGTAAGGGCCCATAAATGAAGGCGACACCTCCCTAAAAATCCTCTCCACGAATTTGGCTGCTGTTAGGTTCCTATACCAATAGGTTTCATCTTTCATGATTGACAGTGGAGGGGCTAAATATGTTCATCATTGCATGCTGCAAAGGTTCCATATTTTGTGTACATGCTATGAAAATTAAAAAATTAAAACAGTGTATGCCTTAAAAGAATAACCAAAAGGAAAGAAAATCAAGTGGTCATGAAAAAAGTGAAAATGAACCCCAAACTAAAGACAAGGAAAGTGGCCAGTCAAAATGCCACTACTATCTTTTGGGCAGTATCATACTCTACAAATACTGTTGCTAATCATACTTGATGGATGGCCCAATAGTATAAACTGGACCATGCCATGTTTAAATTTCTTGCTGCAGAATAGAGAATGTTCCCTGACCAAACAACTCAAGCTTGGCAGATGACTAGCTAGGTAGAGAAATAAACGTGCCCAACTGCTTAATCTGGGGCCTTGGAAGAAATAAGGGTAGGTTTTAGATAGGAGGGCATTCAAAAGAAAAATAGGACAATCAGGGTCTGCTAATTCAAGTGCACCCACTTCAAAAAGAAGGAAAAAATGTTAGGATTACTAGGATGGGTAAGTAGTGCAAGGTTGCAGAAATGGAGGGCCATCACCAATTGACTTATTAAGTGCAAAGACTCATGCCACTCAGAGTATTGGCATCAAAGGCAGAGAGTGGAGGAAAAGCATTGGAAGCATGTCTAACTTCACCATTTTCCCCCAAACATCATTTACTAACACCCCCAAGGGCCTTGAGATCTGTCAAATGTCCAGTTCCACTTCACTTCATGGCAAGCTACTGGGTCAAACCATGAAGTTTAAACATGAAATGAAGCCACATTTTTGTGTAAAAAATCTTTCTCATCACTTCGTTTATGCTCAAAATTCCTAAGTTAAGTTTCACCTCTTGGAACTTAGCTTTAGCCCTTCATTCACCTCACAAAGCCATATTAACCACTAATGTACTATTTAGCTCCCTAACTCCTCCCTTCCCTAATTCTATTTAGAATCTATGAAAAAATTCCCAAAAAATATGTATAAATACCCTCCCCCTAGCACTATAGCTATATAACCCCTCCTTGGGGAAATATTTACCTATCTGGGGTTGGTATTAACCCGTTTGTCGCTAGACTATGGTTTTTTCCAAGAAACTATGGTTAAGTGTCAAAAATCCTGAACCCCGCCCTCATTAAACCCATTTTCCCTTTTTTTTCGCCCAAAACCCACTTTATTATAAAGTTTTTTTAATAAAAACATTTTAATAAAATGTGCGCCTAACCCACAAAACCCATAAACCTAAAGTTTTCTACCCTCCCCACAGACAAGTTATTCAAACCCATTAAAATAATGGGCGTGTCCCCTTTTCATTAACGCGACGTCATATCATATTCGCCACCCACCGCACGATCATCCGTCCCGCCCATCCAATGGTGGGCAGTCAATCTTATGAACAAGCCGCCCGACCTTTTGCGTTCGGGGGATTGGTGGTATTGCCGCCATACCCTCGCAACGCGTCGGGCTCCCGCTGTGTTCGCTGCCCCCCTCCTTAATACCACTTACCGCCCTCAGACCTTCCGGGGAAACCACTTACTGCCTCCTCCCCGCACTGACGTCACGCTCCCGTCAGCGTGACGTCACCCCTCCTTTGCCGCCACCATGCCCCCGCGTCGTATCCATGTCACCTGTCCACCTGTCCACCCTGCCACCGTGTCACTGCCACCTGGGCACCCACGTCAGCTGCCACGTCACCCTTCCGTACCCGGGCCCATGATGATGTCAGCATGACGTCATAACCAAAAAGGCGCCAATATGCCAAAAATGCATAAAAAGACGAGAATTAGCCTTTATTGGTAACTGTTATTCATAGTTTCCAGAGCTCCTCTTCATGCGAAATCGATGTGCAACGGTCAAAACACAAAATCTACCTGCCAAAGTTGCTGCCGCCTCCATTATAAACCCAAGTACCGGCAATTCGACCGGTTCAAACGTCTCCCACGCCATAAAAACCAGGTATTTTCCGTAGGCGTCCTCTTTACCCACTGTTCTCCTTTGCTCTCCTAATTTCCTGCATAAGAACTCTGTTAAAAGCTCCCCACTGATAAATTAGCCACTGAAAATTACTTAAGAAACTATTGAACCCCTGCACGACAAAAAATCTTGAGGAAACTCGTGCCCCTCTGTAAAAATTCGCCATAAAAGCAACTGAAAGAGCCTAGTTACCAGCTAAAAAACAAACTCAGCAGTCTCCTCACTCCTGTTGCAAGAAATTCCCTGGGAGTCAGCTAATTAGCTCAAACGCACTCTGGTTCTTCAAAACAAAGTGCCCCATAGTTCATTGAACCCGCAAAGAGCCTCCTTACATTGTCAAGCTTCTCACTGCGAAGCAGAAGTTGGCCAACATTCCTCAACATTTGTACCAAGCTTAAAAATCGAGTAAGACATCCAGTTAAACCCAGACAATGGCCACTCCAGCTTCTCTGGATGTAGCTCCTGTAAATCCACCTAGCGAAGAACTAGAAGCCATGCCACTAGTGGACAGTGATTTCCTCATTACAGACTTTGTGGCAGAGAGGAATCATTTACAAACTTTCTGCCATCTAAGGAATAGTCACTTGGGAAATAGTGACCTGTATGGCATCTGGGAATCAAATCTGCCCACCTACTTCCTGCCTTCTGTCAACATTTTTCATGAAGTCATTCACCTGTGTGCAGAAAACTATGACCAGAAGCTCAGAGCTGTGAAATCTCCATCTGGGAGCATCCTCTTTTATATAACACCAGATTCCATCAACCAAATGCTGAACTACAAGCAAACCCAGCTGGTATACCCTTTCTCCATTAACTACTTGCTAGATGAGGGCTCCAAGCTCTCTAGCACAGACATAGCTGCAATAGCCAAGAAATTCATGAAGGCAGACCGCCAACCTTCTCGGCCACCTCCTTTTTCTTATGCAGATTTCAATGAGGTAGGCAAGCTGCTGGTGGATATGCTAACCTCTGTGCTGGGGTTCACCACAAATCAGCATGTTGATGAAACTGTGCTGGTCATGCTGTCTGCATATAGCCTTGAGAAGCACCCTGCTATGAAGTACAATTTTGCCAAGTACATTGCCAACAAGATACATGACCAATTGTCAAGGTTGAAGAGGGAGGTAATATTTAAGTACTCATCATACATCTATCACCTGTTCATGTATTACCAGACATATTGCTTCCAGTGCCCAATCAAGAAGCTAGACTCACAGGGAGAAAGGAGGTCTGTCATCTTCTGGTCTTTAGTCTTCCACCAAGTCCAGAATTCTCCCTACTCATACTGTGAATTTATTGACTAGTTTGTGTATCCAGTCACATGCCTCTTAAAGAGGACCCCTCCTATCAGATTGTCCAAGGATATGCAAAAAATATTGCAGCTATCCAGGAGTTACAAGATAGGTGATTGGTACTTGTACCAAAATCACACAGTCATCATAATCTATGTTTGTGAGCTCTGTCCCTACAGGCTCCCAAAATATGTGCCTATGAGGTTGTTTTCCCTGGAATACTATAGACAACTCATAAACTCTGATCTGACACACTTCCACAGTGCCAAGAAGAAATCCAACCTAAAGTTCAGAGACCACCTAGGCCCATTTGTCATGAATAAGAAAGATGGTTGGAAAGAAGCTGATGAAATACTAGGGCAACAACTCAAACTCAAACGAAGCTTCTGGTGGGTCCCTTATGACCCTGAAGGTTTCATCAGTGCTAGGAGGGTCAAGTATAGGCTGCTAGCCTATAAGCATTGCCCATACCCACGAATACAACACTTTTCCAACCAAGATGAATGGGTACCTGAATCAATAGTAGAGGAATTGACTCAGGAAGAAAAATGGAGTAGACTGTGAAAGGTCTGGAAAAAACTCTTGACTTGGATTCTTGTCAACAGGTCTTCTTCAAACAACGAGTCCAAGTAGGAGAAGGCACTTCTACTGCTCGAGTTGTACAGGACACGCAACAAGCTCCAGCAACAACAACTACAACAAAGGGAAAAGAAAAGATGGATGAACAGCAACAGGTAGAGACAGGGCAGCCCAACACATCAAAGGATCAGCAATCAGGGCAATCCCCTTCAGAGCAAACTGAAAAACCCCAAATCCCAGTTTTGCAGACTCCTCTCAATGATGAGACAGGAAAAAAGAGAGACAGAGAGGAGGTCACACCTCCAATAGGGTCATCACAACAACCAGAGGCCAAGAGGCCGAGGATTGACCCTGAAACAGAAGAAGGAGATATCAGTGAAGAACGGGCAGAAAGCCACAACAGAGAAAGCCAAACAAGCCAGCAGACTGCCACTAGCTCATTTAAGCTAGAACAGGCCCTACAACACACCACATAGGTGTCCTCCTCAAGAAAACAGGGCAAGAAACCAGCTGCAGTCAAAGAAGGCTTCATAGAGATCAAGGCACAGAATGAATTGGTGAGAATGCGGCTCTATGAGCAATTCTTGAAGACAACTCCAGCCAAAAAACAAAGATTGATGGCTGCCTATGATCAGAACAAAGAAAAAATGATCTTCACCCATCTGAAGCCTAAACTCCCACATCCCAAGACCCTAGCAGATTACTACAGAACAAACCTCGAGGTCTTTTCCAAAGACATACACCCCATGGATCAGATTGAGCTGCACAAACAGACTGGGGAAATGGTGTATGCAACACTTGCAGACAGAGCAATGCTGGCCCATCAGCTAAAAGAATCTCTGAAGAATACAAACACAGCTTGATTTGGAAAGGCTGTCTTCGTCTGCAAAGGACAACAGAATAAAGACTTTGGAGGACATAATAATTGATTTGGGACATGACCCAAAGGATCCGAAGGGTGTTAGAGCCCTTATGAAGAAGAAAGAGGATGACATTGCTGCACTAAGAAGGCAGGCAAAATTTCCTCCTACCATTCACCCTCAAACAACAGAACTTGCACAAGAAAAGCAATTAGATGATGCTATGGAGCTGCTTCTGGTAATGAACCAAAGAATATTACAAATGGAAGCAAAATTAGAGAAAGCACTGCAGGACAAGAAAGGGGAGTCAGCCTCCTAGCCCCCTCAAACATCAACAAATCTTGGACCTGCCCCTCCCACACAAGCAGCAGCAACCCCTCCTACTATTCCAGCACCTACCACAGCTACATCAGCGACAGGAGAAACAACAGAAGCAACAACAGCGGCAGAATCCAGCATCAGCATGGAGGAGTTGATGAAAGCTATTAAAGAGCTTGAGACTCAGGTAACTGAAATAAATGATGCCAAGGAGAGACTGGCCAAGCTGGAGACCAGTTATGAAAAATCCAAGATGACAGTAGCAAAGAAACAAAGAGAAATAAAGGCCTTAGAGGCCAAAGTAAAAAATCTAGAAAGTGAATTGCTCCTAGGTAAAACCCTAGCAAAAATAAAGAAGATTATTTGGGCCAAAATTGGCCAATCTATACAGGACCAATGGAGGTCCATTCAGGCAATTTATGAGCAGATTGAGCTGATAGGTGTGGCTCATGTGGAAATACAAAGAGCCACGATAGCACTGGGAATAATGCCTGAGCAGGCCACCAAAAAGATACATTTCCTCAATAACCGCACTAGAGAGGAACTGGCATCTCTAGAGATAAGCAGCAGAATAAAGACAATCCTGACAGCTAAAAAGGTACTCACCTTGAGGAATTTTACTCAAACTCTGGAGAGAAAATGTGAGGAAATGAAAGAAGATATTGATTAATTCAGGGAAAAGATGGCGATATTACAGGATAAAGGACTGCCAAGCCTAGTGACTGGCACAGGACAGCTGCTGTCATATAATAAGTATATGACAAGGATCAACAATTATGTTGAAAATCAGATAACAACATCTAGCAGCTCCACAGAAGAAGCAGGGCCTCCCTCTGGGCAGTCTCTCTATGACAAGTTATAAAATCCATTCTTTATTGAACATGAAATAAATCATCTGTTTGAGGTGCCTCCAAACTTCTACAGACATACAGAGGCAGATGAAACACTAGTGAAAATGAGGAGGCATCAGCTACCTCCAGCTGATTGGTGGCAGACATTGCTGGAAATTCTTCCCACATAATGCCACTATGTTATTTCCTTTTTTGAAAGAAAATCAAGTTTTTAGTCACAGGCACAGGTCAGCAAATAGATCAACACAGGCATCACAGGGAGGATCCGTACAGGTGACTCACCAACGCACCGAGACAGCAGGCTCAATTAACGCAGAGTTAAAGGCACAACTACAGCCCACTCCAGAGCCATAAAGTCAAAAGCTGTCTGACAGAAAGATAGCAGCCATCTCAACATTAAATGCTATATTTTATGTTTTCATTTACTTTTTGTAAGAGAATTGGTGGTGCAATTTATTGCACAATAACTCTCTACTAAGATATTTTGCACCCTATTTTTGTATATATATCCCATCAGATAACGTATTGAGGGTCGGTTATAGTGTAGTTCTTTCTGAAGAGCTCTATTGTATTCTAGAGACATTTTTGATAATACAAATTGTTGATGGAGATTTCTGGTTCTTAAGTTGTCTGAAGATAGAAATGAATGGCTCTGTTTAGTTGCAGAATTCCTGTGTCATTTGTTGAAGCAATATGTTTCTCTGAACTGTGTATGTGTTTTTTGTGTATTCCATAAGTCTTATGTTTTCATAATCTTAGTAAGTAGAGAAAAAGAATAGCCTAGGATTTATTTTGAGCACCCTATGCTCAATCTCTATTTCTAAATATGTTTTCTTCTGGATTAGCCATGGATATGAATTCTTAATTGCTCATGTCTGAACTAATTTTGTCATGGTGAATATTGTTTAAGAATTCTTAAATGCTTTTAAGAAATACTTTCATGTTTCTTTATTTAGCATAGTGAAAGATTCTTAATTGCCTTTCACTCACTAATTCCATAATTTCACATATGCCTATCTGGCTCTGCAGCAACACTCTACCTTCATAAATCTACTTTCAGCAGCACAAATACCTCAATTCCATTGCCCAATGGACCAAACTGTTCTATGATCTATATTCTCAGTTCTGTCTGTATTCACCAACCCACCAAATTCAAAACAAAACAGCACACCATAACTAGCCTAAAAAAATTCATCAACAAAGCTAAATTATAAAGAGAGAGCCCTCTCTAGTTGCAGGTAGGCTAGGACCTGTAGCTAAAATATTGGTCAGTGATTACCTCAGCCGTATTCCCTTTAGGAAGCATGGAACAACCTGAGTGTTAACAGCTACCAAGTGCTCATTTAAACTTTTGATTTTGTCTCCAAATTGACCAAAAATACTACATAAAGCACACATTAGACTTGTTGGCATAATGACTAACCCAATTCACTCTATTAGTATAAATATAACCAAAAACATGCAATAAGCTAATGAGAATGGTGGATTAAGTCGAATTAGGAGGTTGAATGAGCCCATATAATTATCCATTTTTGGGGCTCATCACCGGGAGTGAAGACGGTGATAAATTACTATGTAACAAGGAAGGTGTGTGAAAGTGGGGTATGTTACTCATTTCATTTGTAGCAAATTTGTCAATTCAGCTTTTATGTACCCACAGATGCTTTTGGGCTTATTGTGCTTGTGGTTTTACTTGAGAGAGAGTTGAAGAATTGTACACATACATGAGAGTTTGTGTGTGTGTGCAGTGGAATTGTTGCTAGTTTCATTGTATTTGGATACATGCATGAGTGTCGACTTGTGTCGATTGTTGTCACATTTATGCCATATAGACTTGGAAGAGTTGATTTTATCTCCAAAGATGAAAGGGATTTGTTAACAGATTATTGCATGAGATGTGAAATTCTTGTTGTTTATGCAAATAATCGTCAAGTTGATGTACATGCTTATGTTTAGCTCTCAAGTCAAGTCAGTTGCTTGAAGAAGTATGTTTTGTCAACTTATGTTAGTCGATGATGTCTTGTCAACTTATGTTTAGTCGAGGATGTTTTGTCAACTTGTGTTAGTCGATGGTTTTTACACCAATATGCAAGAGTACATGGCAATGTTACATGATGTGACAATTGTTGCTTTGAAGGAGCAAAAGAAGAGTTCATAGATTTTCATTTCTTACATAATGTGTTTTTCCATTTAATGGTAGTATTTGTGACAAGATGTACCAGGATTTTGGAAGGTCCATTCTTGAGCAAGATGTTCATGATTAGCCTTCATTCTCAAATCATGACATGAGTAGCATGTTGAACTAGAGTATGTTAGAGGCAAGAAGTGAAAGTGGACGAGATGCCAAAAATTTATAGCCATTGTAGACCGTTGTATATGTTGATGCCAAGATTCTCAATGGGAAGGCTATCATATTGTATCATTTTTCCAAGCATCGAGCGATCGATGTGATACAACAAAGATATTTTGTAGCCAAAAAGTTCCCAAAAAATGTTGGATTGCATCAGCAACGAAAGGAGAACAGTGGTTGAGGGACATAGCCATTTGCAAGGCAAGGCATGTCAATGTACCTAAGTTGTTGTCATGGAGACTTTTCAACTATGATAATTTGATACAACTTGGGAAGGAGAAGAGTATTAAACTCTCATCAAATAACCATATTTTGTGTGTCCAAAAACATGTTAGTGGGAAGGAGTGATCAAAATCTAGATTAGGGACAAAAATTAGCTCAAGAATCATAAGTTCTCGGAATCATTTGAAACCTGAATGACCACATCCATCTCGTCAAAATGATCCCAACACAACTCGGTTCGTTTAAAACAAATTTTGTATGAGGAAGATAGAGCCCACTAACCGCTTTCCCAAACAATTTTTTTTTTACCACAAGCATGCCTAGTCACTGCACAGTTAGCAGTCTGTCCTAATGGCGTGCCAGGTGACTAGGTACGTTCAATGTCAGTCAATGCTCAATCAATTTATGACAAGTGTCAAGTTATTATTGGTTTGCAAGTGTTGTGTGTTGGCAGGATTTGATTGGTTGAAGGTGGTCCAATGAGGAGGGGACAAGTGGCAAGCCCAGAGGCCGCCACATGATCCTCCCCAAAGGAATGATGGCATTATGGTGCAGTATAAAATTTTATGGAGGCACGGAGGTTCGACCCCGTGACCTCCTCTCCACAATTCACACGACATACCATCTCAACTAACTATTTGGTTCTTAACCTTAACTGTTTCTGCATCTATTTAAAGTGTAACCATATGTGCATTTGGGGTTATGAGGGAGCCAGAGCCATCCATGTGAACACCCTATAATCTAACAGTAATGGTTAATGCTAACCACTGGTCGTTGCGAAGACATGACCATTAACATTTATATTATGTCCATGTGTCCGCCTCCTCATAGATTGTCGAGGTTACAATTAGTAAAATCGTAGATTAGCACTAATATGGGATTAGTATTTAATTAATCTATTTTAACACTAATTAACCATGAGTTCAACTTGGAGGACTTTTAGTGGAACCCACCATATTTGTCCCTAACTCCAAAGTTAGTGGATCCAATTGGAGTTCCTCCAGTTTCAGTGGAGGATTACTAGGAGAAAACAATTTATGTCGTAACTTGGGAAAAATTCGAAAAATGAGGATAAAAAAATTTGTTCCTAGATAATTTTGACTTTCTGGACACTATGGAACAGGTTTAGAGGCAAAGAGGCACTTATGTACGTGATTTTTCCACATTGAAGTTTAATCAAGCCTAGGATCACCAGAAGAGGAGGTCAAGCCCAGATCAAATGTGGTCGAATTGCAAATATAGGAGTCATATTTGGGGTTTTTGGATGCTCTGAGTCCATTGAAGTAGGTTTCAGGAGGTGTAGAGCATTGTAAACTATATTTTTCCATTTTGAGTAAATATAAAGGCCCAAGGCATGGAAGTTGGACCAAGGAGATGTAACGTAGGAGAGGCGAACTCCTTTATCAAACCATTGTGTTAAGTAATTTTCTTGGAGGTTTGTTGTACATTTACTTGCTACTTTCCAACACTTGTTTTTGATGTTATTCTACTCATGGTTATAACATAAAACTTGATATAAATTTACCTATTTTGAATCACAAACCCCATAAAGGAACCTATGCACATGAAGCAATTGAGAAGCATTTGTTTCTAAATTTGACGTTGAAATTAACAAAACAGAACTAACATTCAACTACAGATCAATAAGCCAAATAAAGCTTTCAAGATCGGATGGTTATTTCTCTTTGGCCCTATTGAAAAAGGCCTGAAACCTCTTACCTGTGTGTCTAGATTATTTTTTCGGTTCATCATTTCAAATGACTTCGATTTCACACAAGTCCTTCTCAATAGCGATAACCTCTACATAATTTTTTGTTAGTGTTTGTTTCACAACTTACTTCACAAACTGCGCAATGCTTGCTGGCAACGTAGAAGTGTAGTAATCTATTGTGATGGAGTCATGAGGTTTCATGTTTTCCAAAAATTTGTTCAATTTGCGATTGAACCTCTGATTAAAATATTTCACTTTCTCCTTTTTCTCCATCTTAAGATTACCTAACTCTTTCAAGTCTTATTGCCAACAAATTTTTCAAGGAATATCTTCTTAAACCCCCTCCAATTCTGGATGGAGTTTTGAGGAAGGTTGTGACACCATACAACTTCTCTACCAACCAAGGTAGATGGAAAAATTCTACATTCAACATCATCGTAACATACCTAAAGTGTTTCCAGATGTAGGTAAAATTTGTCCAAATGGTCTTCAACCTTCACTGTTTTATCAGGTTCACACTTTGTTAAGAGATTCTCTGAATTCTTTGGCATCTTGTGTAGAACACCTAGAAGTGCAAGTGGGCCCTGAGTCATCCAGTCCAAATTTTGGTTCACCATGCCTTCTTCTTCATTGTCCTCCTCTTCCTTTTCATAATCTGATGGCTCTTCTTCCTTCTAGCACCTGAAATGTTGACGGCGTTGGACACACAAACATTCGAGAGATCTCCCTGATGTGAAGTCCCAATTAGACCTCACACCATTTGGTATAGGAGTCCCATTCGGTATAAAGGCTCGGTTTCTGAATTCTTAAATATTTCCCTTGGCTCTAACTATTAGCAAGAGTGAGGGGTGAAAAGGTATCTTCGAAAAGCAAGGTGTGCCTAGTGAATGTTCAGTTGCAACTCTATCAAACTTCCTCTACTACAGAGGGGTGGGGGGGGGTGGGGGGTGCTTAGGGAAAGTGACCCTCTAAGGGAGAGGTAATAGCACCACCTAAGAAGAGACATACATGAACTAGAAGGGCTTGTCTAATACACAGTGGATGTGATGGTTGATACAACCAACAAATAAAGAAAAATATATATAGTATCCCGTAGAATAGTCCACAAGGATGGGAAAGAAATAACAACCATTACAACACATTCTCAATCAGATAATTACTAAAATAACTAAAATAGTTCAACTATCTTAGCACACGTGAAAGAAAACATGAAATACAAGCATCCATAGAATAGTCTTACAAAAATTCATAGTCCATGCATGAAGAACGTGCTGGCCTTGAAGGCTTCTATTATTAAGTAAAAGTTCGAAGACACATGTTTACAATGTACGTCACTAGCCCCAATAGTAGAGCATTCGAGCCACTCCTTGATCCTAAAAGAACTAGTTGATCTCTATAATGCCTTGCAGGATGAGCCAATGTGAAAAGTCCTTTGCTCATACAATGAGGGAGTATATATAACCAAGGGTGACTTGTTGACTACCCTTATGATTGTTTGACTTCCTATGAATTTTCAACTTACATGACTCTTTACATTACATGTGTGCCCTTTGGACTTCCACTCTACAATACAGTTTGAATACAATATACACGATCCACAATAGTGATGTCGAATATGACCACTCATGACATGACATGAAACTGATGACATGGGCTGCTTGATGATGTGGAAATGTTAATTCATTGTTGTTGCTAAGTGTTGGATGTCTTCTTGAATATGCTTTCTCTTCACCTTGGCATGGCTTGGTGATGTGTAATCTTCAATGATATTTAGTCCTGGATGGTGGTCATAAACTTATGTCCCTTTGCTTTCTCTTGATTGATCAACTCATGATTTTAGCTACAAGAGATTATTTAGTAATGATTCCCTCCTTCTTCTCCTTCTCCATCATCTTTCCATGACATGATAGTGTACATGTTCCTGCAATTCACTCATGACGAGACGACATCAATCCGAAAACCCCTAAGTCTTAGATGATGCATTCTAATCCACCAAATTAGTTTGAAACAAGTGATAGGTTGGGAAGAGGGGATCAATGACTACGTATCATAGTTCCAGAAGCTAAGGGAAAAGCTTGAGCTCTAAGACTACGCATTGCATAGCTCAAGGAGGCCTCAAGGAGAAGAATGCACAGATTTTGGATCCAATGGGGTCACACTGACGGAATGGACACTCGGAGAGCCAACTGCACAGTTTGGGGTGTCAATGTCAATTTTATTCTATGCATTTCACAGTAGCACTCAGGGGATGATCTTGAGGCTTGAAAATGTGAAGTGCGTAGTTCAAGCTAGGCTGGACGACATAACTGCGCAACTCTCGAAGTTAAGGTTAGGTCCTGGGCATAAGAATTGTGCAATGCAGTAGCCCTAGGAGATAGGAATTGCAAATTGTGCAGTATCAAGCAACATGGTCACAACTTATAGGCTGAGACTAAGCAATACACAATTTAGTTAGGGCTCAGTGAAGCTAAGTTGCTCGGTCATGAAGGTTTTCTGAAAATGGCTAAGTGTGGGATGGGTGATCAACTATGATGAACCTTGAATGTGATTAGACACTTAGCATAATTTGACAAAACGACAACATAGATCATACAAACACATGAAAAAAGCATTTCCCTTCGTGTGACTATCTTACGACAAGATTTGACAAGTGCGACGCTTAAGATAGACTTTAGGACGACCATGAAAACATGTGACAGTGCTCAAGACTTTGTGTATGGGTGCGACATATGCTTACATGGTTAGAAAAAATTATATACACAAATATAGACCTTTGAAACCATCAGAATAGCCTTGTAAACATTGCACGACAACCAAACAAGCCAAAAGACTATAGTTAACCCACCATGCAAAAGGGACCAAAGCACTACAAGAAAGATCATAAAATAAGATCCAGTGTTTCCTACAACAATGTAGATGACCAAGAACAACTCTGAAATTGAGTGTAAGCAAAAAGTATGGAGGGTTTTGCAGCAACTACAACATGTCCACTTTCCATCTAGCCATTCTTGAGCAGGACGTAAGGTGGATAGAGGATATGTTGTTAGAATGTTTGTGTGAGGGAAGGAAACCAGCCAAAACTTGTGACATTGATATGAAATATCTTCCACTATGAAACCAAACCACCAAAAATTTGTCTCCGAGGCCTCCACTACTACTCCATCTAAGAAATCAAGAGGGAACAACCTAGGGGGTTGAGTGAGTCTCACATAACCCACATATAAATCCACAAATGAATCTCCAACATCCCTTATAAACCGATTCACCTTTATCAATGACTTGTAATTATAAATTAGATATTTGTTCACACTTAACTTGCAAATTCCACTTGTAATGTCTAAGAGAACTCCCTCAGCCCAAGCCCCTCTACAATTCCTTTTATAGGAAGCTCCTAATTGCATCACTAAAAAAAGAATATCTACTTGCATTCCCTTCTGTAATGCCATTCTATTGGCACAACTTCCCTAAAATACTGATAATCATAAATAAAATCAAGTAAATTGTTGGCACCCCATGCTTCCTCTCTTTTTCCAAAATAGAATAAATTCTCTCTTTCTCCCAAAGTTGAACCCACTGAGAGTGCCAAAGAGATGGGAAATATATGGATGTCTAGTGCATACAAATACAATATATATAGAGTGAGCGTGAGCCGAAAGATACAAAGAGACTTGGATGTCTCTTGCATAACAACACAACTGTTGGAAAGTGAAAAATGACAAGACTTGAGTATGCATTGTTATGGTTATGTATTGTTAATATAGAATGTAATATTTTAATTAAACTGTTTGGTTTACAATTTCAATTAAATTTTATTACTTCAATATAGAAAAAATATTAAATTTAATAATTCAAAAGAAAGGTATGTATTATTTTTGAAATTTTTATATTTTTAATTAGAATATTTATAAGCTATATAATTATGGCCAGACTCTCCCAGTTTAGTGTGGAAGTGATCTTGTAATGTTTTGTCATGTTATGTTATTTAAATATGTATGTTATGTTATTTAAATATCCTCATGCATATAAATGTTTTGTTTTTGTGGAATATCCTCATGCCTATTAATGTTTTTGGAAAGAATATATCTTTTGGATTTTGGTTGAATATCCTAAAGTTTTATGTTTTTTACCAAATATTATAAGTTTCCTTTCAAAAATGTATCTTATTTTATTTATTACACTAAATAGAACATGATGGGTTGGATGATCACATTTTTTAATTTTAGAACTATATATTTTTAATAGATTTAATTTAACATTATATATAGAAATTATTAATTTTTTATTTTTAAAATGTAAAATATGAATTTTGGTTGAATATCTTAGATATCAATATTATAAATTATTTATTTTTTGAATTATTTTAAATAAATGAAATTTAAAAAATAAATATAAATGATAAATTTTGGTGAAATAACTTGAGTATCAATTTTTATGAAGGTTTTATTTTTATTTTATAAAATTTAATTTAAAATATAGACCATATTAGATCCATACCTAGCAACCACAAAGAGGGATCAAATCTCTTTTTACTCTAAAATAGGTTTGCATCCAA
>APFE030347900.1:0-11067 GCA_000404065.3 Pinus taeda
TCTCTCTCACAGGTATGGGCCCCCACGAGATCATCAAATAAACCAACCCTCTCGGCCCATTTATGGATTTCCTGTTAGTCACCACATGTCAACATGCATCCAATGCATTAGTTATAATCATAATATCATATAAAATAATCTACATGCCAACTCTTGCATGACACCATGATAAAATAACATCATTGTTAATCACCACATTCTCATGTTATAAAATATGCTTGCAATTAACGCATGCTTCACATCATAATATCCTCCTAATTTATAATATAAACATTCAACAATAAATATGTATCATCATGTAATAAATGAACCACATGTCAGTATACCTCAACATAACATCATAATGCCTATGCATATCATAATCATCATAAGTATACATCATCACTATTGTAACAACTATATAAACATTAACCACATGTGCATGATCACCCTCATACCATCATATCATGAAAAACCGTCAATATGAGAAACATCTCAATACTTATCAGATATGGAATAATACTCTATAAGCATTCTAATCATGATTCATCAGAAAAATCAATTTCATTTACTTGTACAAACATTGGATACCAACTATGAACTAAGATTATTCAACATTCATCTAGGATCTATGTTATCTCATCAGTGTTATTAGTGTCATGTTTCCATCAAGATACCAAGTACTTTTAGATAATCCTTTCATGTTATCTATATTAGGAGTTCACTATTTATATCGTAGGTATACGCATCTAAGTACATCATTAAATTTCAAATGAGCCTCACCATCTTGAGCCTCAATCTCTCGTCCCTTATTCTTCCTTCCCCAATGAAATTTTAGTGAAATTCATTGCTAAGATATTACTGTTTGTATAATCATTTAAATAATCAATATCAATTTAAAATTCCATGATCACTATACATATTTTTCTTATCTAAATGGCACACATACAAGAGGTCATCCATATTTAAGTCTTATGTTATGCTTAATCTACCTGCATGAGGGCTTGTTGCCCCCTAGTCATTTATTCATTAGTTTCATAATTTTCATTGTTCATCCTAAAAAGATTTGCTTATCTCATCAAGTTTCCACTTGACCTCTTTTATTGTAGATTCACTCATATTCAAGTTCGAATAGGGATTCTTCCACTTTAATTTTCACTCATTAAATATTCAGTTTAGACTGTGAAATGATTGGAACCACTACCATCATTATCATCCATGAATGGTTTGGTATGCCCAATGTATTTGGCAATAACTTCTTTCAATACTAAGGATGCGCACTAGTAAGTTGTTTTGTATGAGGTAACAATATATCATCAATCCACTCGTGAGTGAAATTAATTCAATTCCACCCTTTATTAGTTGATCCTCACTTCTTTTTCCAATTTATATGTAATCCTTCTCAAAGTCTCATTATAGAATTTCCAACAATATTTCTTCCTACACTTCATGCTCAATGTTTTCTCATTAGTCTATATCGTGTATTTCTTTTTCAAAAAGTTAAACAATTATTATCCTTGGAACATTTTCCTGGTTTATCACTTGTCATTTCTCGTCGATTGTAAATGCTTAGAACTTCCTACAATGACACTTCTAAATTTATAGGCCATCACTTTGACCTTTACCAATCATGCTGACCAATCCACTCATCATATCTTTAAGACAACTTTCTTCTCGATAGAATCACCCCTTCACTTCCTCATACTGAATATTTATAGATAAACTTTTGTTTTCTTCAATAGTCTCGATTTCGTAATATTCCGTGTCCACTAGCTTCAAAGATAGAAATATTATTAAATTGGCCATGTTTTCTCACCTTGAGTCATACTAGTTTATTTTCCTCTTCTCTCTTAAATGTATAAAATTGTTACACTTGGAAATATTGTTACTATTCCTCCAATCACATAACTTATCTTCCTTAAATTGATCAATTTTATTATGGATTCACTTCTTTAATTCAATTTTATCATACCCTTCAGGGCCCTTGACAATGACCTTCTTTATTATTCAACTTCGTCAGTTGATTGTTAATGTTTCTTCCATTTCTTAAGGTTGTTGTCTATTTATATATTTTTCCATCATCTTATTCTAATAACAGGTTTGTTGTTCTCCCAAGGCTAGTCTCTTGTTCTCTTAGGTTTATATTTATTAGTTCCCTGAAATTGCACCACTGTTTTCTCACACCTTCGCAAATAGCTATTGTCTTTTTAATGTTTTCCACTTCATATTTAATGGCCTCTTTTACAAGTTCATTTCAAGCTTTTAATTTTACATTATCAAGCACATAAGATGCATATTGATTTCTTTGTGGACTCATCAATACTACCATAATTTTATTATCATCTTTGTGAATATCAATGTGTTGCAAGGAGCATATAAAGAGGTGCCATCCTCCCATTTTAGACTAATTATAAGTTGTTTTTTTTTCCCTTAAAATATGAGATTTCTTAATGCTATGAATTACTTGTTATATCTTCTTTACCTAACCAAAAAATTTCTTTCAGGCTATAGTTTATGAAATATAAAAAGATATCAAAAGAATTGATTCCACTTTTGATTAATGCATGGAAAAGGAGATGCAAGCATAACTATAAACATACACAAAATTGGACAAGAAAAATAATCTTCACTAAGTGAAGATTCACATTAATTTCAAAAGCCACCTAATAACCAACATAATTCTATGTTAAAACATAGCTACAAAGAAAAAAAAGAAAAACATTCTAATAGAAATAAAATTAAAACATGGTCAATATTTTAAAATAATTATACCATGAATATTTTCTTACTCCCTTCCATATTTCAAAATATTTATACCATGAATATTTTGATTATCATAAAGAATCATTTTCCATAAATGGATAAAGTTTAGCATACAACTACGCCTTTACAATACACTACGCTTTACAATACAACTACGCAAAAATGGATAAAGTTTAGCATACAACTACGCCTTTAAAGTTGAGTACATTTTGTTCCCCGGTTACAATCCATACAAAATATGAGGTAGAGTCGAATCAGAACAAAACGGACCTTTATAGTCACCTAGTTTACCCAATCACATGACCAAGGTAACAGAAGGAATAATGATGCGATGTTTAGGAATTGTTTTGGTAATATTAGAGAGGAATAATTAGGAGACGTTAGAAAGTGTTTTGGTATTGTTTCGGGGCAATAGCATGACATGCTAAATGGGTTTTCAAAATGGTGTATTTTTTCAATGGTGAGATGGATTATGATGTGATGGTGAAAGTATTTTGGGTAATATTGTATTTAGTGGAAAGGTGGTGATATTAGAAGTGAAAAATATATTTTAATTAGAAAGTAATATTTCAAAATATAATGATGACAAAAACAAATTATTACATAATTTTATTAAGAGAAAATTTTAAAATAAATAATTGTAAATAATGAAGAAAAAAATAAATTATTGCATGAGAAAAACTTTATATTTTAAATTATCTTTTATTAAAATATTATTGTGAATTCGAAAAGTCATAAAAAGAAATACAAAGAAGAAAAATTTCATGGAATCATAAGGATATAGAGAAAAAAAATCACATAGCTATAGATTCTAGGTGGAAGGTAGCTTTGAAATGGGTGAGAAAATTGTTTGAACATTAATGTTTAAGGTGGTGAACGTAAGTAGCCTTTAACACTAAGAGAAGGAGATGACCAAAATTTTCCATATAAAAAAGCAAGTCAAGAATGCATATATTGATGCTATGCAAAATCCCATTGCATGAAAACTAGTTAACAAACTTCTAGATCATCCCAACAACAATATGTAAATTAGAGAGATGATTAGAGGTGCCTACTCAATGAATTTGAAGTTGGTGTAAAAAATGAAATGTAGGAAAATAAGTTGGTTTTCCAAATATAATTTTATTTATTAAAATTGTGCCTAACTATGTGAATTTTGAATTTTCCTAACACTAGTATGTTAATTATCATGAAAATATATAATGCATAGCTTTTTTATAGTACGACATTTTGAGTATTTAAATGATGAATCTTGCTACAAAAACTTGTCGATTTGTAGAGAACAAAGCATTTTTGTGTACAACGATTTTTCCAAGATTGACATAACATTATTATACATTGAGTGTATATAACAAATTCTTGAGAGTTGACTTTCGAGGGAGTGTAGGAGAAGAATGACAATGACAACATACAAGGGATTTTCTTTACTTTCTTCTCAAGCAGTCTGGCCAGCTAGTGCAAGGTCATACATCGTTGGACTAGAAGGGTGTGTGTTGAGCAGGGATGGAGAATTAGAGGCCCTGAAAATACTTTTTCAAATGCATGAAGAACGTGGAAAACCCAAGTATGTTATGATCGTGAGCATTCATCTTGACTGTGGGAGCTTAATAGCTCTACAACATGGCAAGGGGATTCATAATTATACTATTAAGGGTGGTCTTGAATCAGATGTTTATGTGGGAAGTTCCCTTGTAGACACATTTTGAAGTGTAGAAGTATGAAGGATGAATTCAATACATTTGATGAAAATCTTTAAGAGCAAAATTATTGCATGGAATTCAAAAGTTATAAGGTATTGATAGAATGGCATGCTTGAGGATGTCATGATACTATTTTGAGAAATGTAGTGAGTAGTTGTTAAGCATAATGTGATCTGATGAACTTCAACGATTGTGGCTTATGCAAATAATGCACATGGAGAAGGGTCTTTACAACCCTTGAAAGAAATGAGTGCTTTCACTGTGAAACTAAACTTAGTTACAATTGCTAGTGCTATCCAAACATGTGTTGACTTTGTAGCTCTAAGTTGTGGTAAGGAAATCCATGGTTATATGATTAGAAGTCAAATTGTGTGAGATTTCTATGTGGAAAGTGCCCTGTTAGACATGTATGCTAAATGTGGGTGCATTGAAAAGGCACAAAAAGTGATTAACAAAATGAATTAGATAAATTTAGCTTCATTGAATGCAATAATTGGTGGTTATGTGATGCATGGCCATGGCAATGATGCCACTACAATGTTTCGTGGAATATAACCGGTTGACTAGAAGCATATCCACATATCAATAACTAGTATCCTTTCTGGGGGTAGCCAAGAAAACCTGGTTGATAAAGCCTTGATGGATATACAACCTGCAGAGATGTTCCTCCCTACGCACATGAGTGGTATGATTTCACAAGGAAAACTCCCTCCCATTCGCAGTCCTATGTTGGATGAAATATAGGAAGAGTTATATAAGGAAATATTCTAGATCGTCACTAAAAATATAAATGGTAATCCTTCCTTTTTTGGTCATGGCTTCAAACTCTATGGGAAATATGAAGCAGCAAATCATGTACAAGTTGGGTGTCCCTATAAAAACTTAGTGTCTTCTTTCTAAAAGGAGGATGCTTCAAGATCTTTCCGTGATGAAGGAATATCACATCTCAAGGAACTCTACCATAATATTGAACCTCAGGCTTCGTTGCGGAGCTCTAGGGTCGAGGACCTTCAGTAGATATGCTTCCTACAAGGATGTGACATAGGGAAATGATTCCATACATGCAAATCATCCTTAAATCAACCCAGGTCCCTACATTGTAGAAAAAATGAAGCATGTGTCTGCTGTGGAGGTTAATCTTCCAGAGTCAAACTCTCTTTTTCTTCTCTATAATCGAAAACTATGATGTGCAGGTTTAATGGTTTTTTCATAGCTCTGACATTTTACACCAGTGGGTATTTTCACCTCGAACTCCCAATTGTGAGATCTATTTACATTCCAAAGGTTTTTTTACCATCCAATTTGATACTCAAGCAAATCTGGAAAAAGTATTGAATGATGGGTCATGGTTTTGATTTAGAGGTGGGCTCTTCATTACCCCATGGTTCCCAAATTTTGATGCCACAAAAATGGTGGTCTCCACTATGCCAGTATGGATGAGGCTACCAAATCTCCCCCTCCCTTTTTGACATCACACGGTTCGAGATTAAAGTGGAAACACTGAGAAAATTCAAAAAGATGGACCTCAAAAGAATAGAGAAAGGCCTTTTTTTTGCCAAAATCTGCATAGAGATAGACCTCAAAAAGATCTACTTGACTACATATTACTAAAACAAAAACTTTCATTAGACCCAATTATTAGAATACGAGAACACGACTTTAAGATGTTGAATATGGTTCTAAACAAGACACTCGCAGAACACACGCCCTTAGGAAAAAGAGATCCCTAAAAGGAAAAAGAGGTAGGACATAAATCAAATGATGGTAGGCTTATGATGCTCACCTCTCAGAAGAAGATGAAGAAGAAATCATGGAGAACCATCCAAACTAAGCAGAAGTGGAAGCATTGGTCTAACATGGTAGCATATCCCATATGTAGAATGGCATTGACGCACAAGAGATTCCGACAACAAAACAAAAAAAAAATGATGCACATACAAAAAATGGGACATAGGGTTCAAAGGGAGTTCATATTTCTAAGAGCTCTAACTCAGAAAGATAATCCCCAACAAAGTCAACAAGATGCAAACTAGCAATGGTTCTGGTTGATCCAAACACACGGAAATGGTAGAAAGTGTAGGAAAAAAATGCAACAAAGAAAAGTTAAGTGATTATTATCACATTTAGTTTCTAATTTTCATATGTTTTTTCTCTTTATCTCATAAGCCAAAATTATCATAGTGAACACTTACCACATATGCAAAATGTAATTTTGTTCCTTGTTTCAAAATGAATAAAATTACAAGTCTTTTCCCTTTGAAAAAAAATATTATATATATGTCTGTGTGTGTGTGAAATTACAAGGACTACCGTTAATACAACCTAGAAGACTTTAGCATTATCAAATAATATATTTTCCTTTTTTTAATTATAGGTCTTAATGACTTCAAATGCATCATATATTTTTTTCCAAATAATGTTTTTTTTATTTTAACATCCATCTAATGCATCCAAAATTAAAGCGTCCATATTTGTCCTTAAATCTAACAATTTCTTATAAAACATATTTATATCTATTTGCATATTTAATTTATAAGAAAGAATACTGAGAAAAAAAACTTTCAATTTTGAATGTTTTCAAAGAATTTTCCTTTTAAGAGAAGCCTAACCATGTATGGTAAAGACAATTTGATATTTAGTTGGGGATTGATGAGTTTACCCAACATTGAATTGAATATTTTTATAATATTTAAAAAAATATTTCAATAGATTTTATTGGAGATTTGATTGAAAGTTGGAAAACCATAATTTATAATCACAATAATAAGAATTTCCAAATCCTTAGGCTCCAAATTCCCACTTTAAAAAAATATATTTATTTTATAAGATATTTTCAAAATTTTAATTAAAATTATTAAAATCACAAATTTAAATATTAACTTGCAAATTTTTATAATATAAATATTCTAAGTATATATATAACTAACCACAATTTTACTATAAATTATATCACCAAGAGTTTGATAAAACAAAAAAATGTGAAGAACTAGTATGCTTTGTTTTCAAAGGATTTGCTTTCTAGATTCAAATAAATGGTTTAAAAAAAACAGTTTGTTATGTGTTACTTTACTTCCCACTTTAAAACAAGATCACTGTTTCATACAAAATGTGTTGGAATTATAAATTTGAATTTGAAATGGTAATTTTGTTTATAACCAAACAAGATTTGTTGAAATTACATATTTGAGTTTAAGTTGGTAAATTTATAAGTTAACTGCTCAAAATGTTCAGGTCATTAAATCTATTCAAATAAAACGACGAAAAAAATCCCACAACACTTCTTTGAAGCAAGGAAATTAGTTTGATTCAAGTAAATAAATGAAAACCATTCTTGATTCTCATATATGAATAATTAATGTTAATTTTTTAATTCTCATTTATAAATAATTAATATTAATTTTGTTATAGGGAAAAAATTATTTTATTAAAATTATAATTTTTCGTGAGAGTTCAATTTTTTTGGGGTTAACAGTTGAACAGATTTATATATTTAAAAAAACCACAAATTCTCAAAGCGTTCAAGTCATTAAATCTATTCAAATAAAAAAACGAAAACTTGAAAAAGTCCAACAACACTTCTTTGCTTTGAAGCAAAGAAATTACAAGTAAATAAATAAAAACCATTCTTAATTCCCGTTTATGAATAATTAATGTTAATTTTGTTTAAAAGAAAAAATATTTTATTAAAATTATAATTTTAAACTTGAGAGTTCAATTTTTTGGGGGTTAACAAGGAACAGATTTATATATTTAAAAAAACCACAAATTCATGCTAAATTATATCACCCAATTGTAATTAATCACGTGAAAAAGCATGTTATACTGCTCGGTTTTCTAACGATGTGCTCTCCGGATTCAAGCAAATGCATATAAAAAAGAACACTCTCTTATGTGTTACTTTACTTCCCACTCCGATAAAAGATTACTGCAAGACAATAAGCTTTGTTGACATATTAATGTATGATGGGCTGCCTAAACATTAAGTCACCCGCCCTCACCAAATTGTCGTACACAATCGGTGGAAATTGTGAAAATCCAAGACGTTACGCTATTTCGCAATGAGATTATTACAGCTCAAGAAGCTTTTTAATAAGCTTTTTCAACCAATCCATCAGCATTTTTAGCTTTAATTACGTTTGTCAAAAGGTTGTGAAATCGACAGTTGAAATGCAGACGTAAGCAGATGACATTCGTTGAAGTTGTAAACCTATGGCATACATTTGAATTTTGAGGCATCGGAGGTTACAACTTTGATGAATCACGTGACAGTGGACTCTACTTGTCGAAGAAGAAAATTAACTCATGGGTTAAGAAACGTTACAGACGGTCGCATTTGCATTGCATTTTCTAACAGATAGGATAGATATCAGGTAATGTACATATTGTTGTCCTGTGCCCAAACGGTAACTTGTTCGGCTTCGTGTTCAATCTCAAAGCCAAACGTTCTTCCTCCTCTGGCCAGCACTGTTGGAGCTACTGTTGCTATGGCTTCTTCATTCCCAATTGCGGAGTAATCATGTTTATCACCAACCTGCACTTCTCCCAACGGAGGCAACTGATACCTCTTCTCCCTATCATTATTAATGTAAATTGGTGCGCCCAATTTTACTTCATCGTATATCAAATTCCCAAGATCATTGCAATCGTCCCGATCCTGAGACTGGATCTTAGAGTACTGATCAACGTCGGCCCATAGAATTTCTGGTGCACTAAATTGGGAGCGGGAATGATGTGGTGGGTATGACTCAGCTTCTGGGTAAACATTGCTAAAATCAGCTGCATTCGAGTAGGAATGGAGAGCGCTCCGTGCAGTTGTTCCAGGAGATGCTGTCAAAAAAGAATAGTCGATCTCAATACTAAGCATCTCGCCGTCTTTTCCAATTTCCCATTTCATCGAGTCACTGATCTCATCAAGAGCGGGGATAATGTTGCTAGAGCCAACAGAATTACTGCCAGAGACAGGGGCTTCGTGCAGTGGCAATGTAATCCACGGGTCTATGAATTGACCGCATCTTGATGATTTTGCAGTCTTATAAGTATGCCCTTGTGGTTGCAGACTGGGATATGTAAAAGCCTGAGAGAAGCTCTCACTGGTCTGAGTAGAGGTAGAATCTGTGCACAGCTGAGAGCAAGAAATAAGGTGGTTGTTGGTGGGGTCTATATCAATTGCAAACTCATGGTTTTGCTCCTGTACTTGTACATACTTTAAATCCAATCCGTTCTGAACACCATAAAGCTGATTTTCTTCAGTGATCAATTCATTCAAGATGTTATCAAGGGACTGCAGGCACCCTTCAGGAATGTCGACGTCCGATGGTTTGGCGGAGTGAAACCCCGTATTATGAGCCTCCGCAGAGACTGAATTGGATTCCAAGGGGACGTTAAATTTTGTGCTGTAGTTGCCGTTGGCTTTGGTGGAGGAGGAGCAGGGAAACCCGTTCAGCTTCTTTTTGATATAAGAGTTCCAGTAATTCTTGATCTCGTTGTCCATGCGTCCAGGCAAATAGGAAGCAATTTGAGACCACCTGCGTCGTCAACGTCATTCACTTTTCCAAATCGATGGACAAAATGTAGCAGTTAAATGGAACGATCATTAATAGAGAAATCAATGAATAGAAGAGAGCAGAGGTGCAGGAATGGATCAAAAGAAAACCTGTTGCCCAGAATAGAGTGTAAGTGTATGATCAATTGTTCTTCTTGGAGTGAAATTGCACCGTGTTTCAGCCCAGGTCGTAAGTAGTTAATCCATCTCAACCTGCAGCTCTTTCCGGATCTCTGGAGACCTGTATATACATGACTGAATTAGTCTAAGGTGTGTCTTACTTAGGTAGGTCGGGAAAATTTTTTGTTTTTGGGGAAGTTGAAACGGTCTGCAATTCAGGTAATGGATATTTCGGAAATCCTATAACTATGAAAGATGTGTATCATATTTTTTTATATTCATCGAATTTCAAAGTCTACTATAGAATTGAAAATTCTCAAACATAAAATTTACTTATTATTCACTATACACTTGAAAAATTCTCGATTATAAAAAGGAAACTTAACTTATTATCGATCTTAGCCCAAGAGCAGACGGTAGTCACCAAGAGTACTATATTTGTACAGACAAGGAAAACGGTATTCACTGAGATATTATATAGAGGATAGGGCACTCAATACAAAACAAACTTTGCATTTCGTTATAAACACTTCGTTAAAAGAAGAAGGCGAGAATGATTTTAATAGAAAAAATAAAAAGCATACTTCATAAACTTTCATGAACTACTCTGCATTAAGTAAAATGATATGCGAATCTTAATGTTTCAGGTTAGTTTTAAACTAAATTAATACTATTAACATTGTTAAAACACTAATTTAAAGCAGAGTAGAACTGAAAATTAAAGTGGAACTGGGTACTTCTCTAATTACCAACATGTTTGGCCATATAGCTCCAGGTCCGGCCGGTAAGGCAGTTATTCTTCATATAATTGATAAGTTTCTCGTCTTCTTCAGGTGACCAGAGACCTTTTCTTATCTTCGGTTTGGAGGAAACGGGGACTCCATCTACTTGCCCTTGCATGCACCGCATTTTTCCCCCTGCCTGCCAATGGATCTTCTCTGCGAGTAACTGACTTTGGCGGTG
>APFE030347909.1:0-11437 GCA_000404065.3 Pinus taeda
CGTTATTTCTAGAAAATGACTGTGTGTTTCTATTCTGTTTTTTTTTCCAAAATCTGAGAGAGAACCCTCTACAATCCTTTTCTTGTCCTTTTAATTCAGAGTGTCCAACTGTTCCTGTTCGGTTGGAACCAACCCAGCAGATTGACAACTGATTTCTAATAACTGTTCTAAACCAACACAATGCTCCTTGTAAACAAAATCAAACTAATCTAGCAAATCAATGTTTTTGTTTCTAACTCCTAAGTAAAACAAAATAAATGTATGGCTGAATAAAAGTAAAATACAAACAGTAAATAAAAGTAACTGACAAGGTGTCCAAATTCTACTTGAGACTGCGCCTTACTCTGCCTCCTCAGAGCTGGATGCTCCTGCATCAATGGTGTTTTGACGTCAAGACTATTTTTGACTTACTGTGTTTCAGCAACACTCTGTTTTGACGTCAAGACTATTTTCGGCTTACGGTGTTTCAGCAACACACTCAAAAAACTTGTACTCATTAACAATAAACCAACTGTTACAAAACATCTTCCTCACTTAGAGGGAGTTTCACAAGAAATTATGTTGAAGAGCATCTTCCTCTTATCCAGAGGGATTCACCAGTGTACGCTGAAAAGCATCTTCCTCTTGACAGAGGGATTTCACAACTGTCTATGCTGAAAAGCATCTTCCTCTTAACAGAGAGATTCTCCAACTATTTATGTTGAAAAACATTTTCCTCTTAACAGAGGGATTCTCCAAGGAACGCTTCAGTTCCACACAAATAAATTTACTTTCTTTGCTTTGAAATTTTACATTGCTGTGTGTAAAATTTCAATACATTTATGCTGCTGCATATTCCATTACAAAAACTCTGTCTCAGCACTGTTGTCTCAACAACTCTATCTATCATTGAATTGTTGTGCATAAAACTTCTTGAATTACTCTCGCACTACTGCGTATTACATTTCATGTTCAGTTTAAATGAACAACAAAAACATATGCACTGGGTGCTCCCCTTACCAATTCTCAACGAACAACAACTAAAACATATTCATACTGTTGTGTGCTGCGTTTCCATATTCACCAACAGAAAACTATACTTATGCTGTTGTGTGCTTCCCTTCATTGATTACAATCGCACTACTGTTGTGCCTCACTTACATTTCATATGCAAACAACAAAAATTGTGCTGCTGCGTTTCTACCCTCTCTGACAGCAAACAATCACAAGACAAATTACATTGAAATCTGCACTGTTGTGCGTTTCACTATTCTGGAAGCATTTTTCTTCATGCTGTTGCGTGCTCTCCTTTGCTCTCTCTCTGTTTGTATCTGTCTCATCTACATTGTTGTGTCTGCGTTTTATAGTGCGGGAAAGGATCTAACTTATCCATCACCGCTTCAACTCTCTGACAGAGTCTCTGCTGCAATCTGCTACTCATAATGAATGAAATCTGATCTTTCTGACACTCTGTTGTGCTTCTTGAGTCGATTGTGTGGAAACCCATAACTGATAAATGTTGCGGCCAGCTCGATTCTGGTTCTTTTCACTTTCATCCATTCTGCTCATTAATATGGTTGTTTAGAAGTAATGGCGCAACGGTGGATGTGATCTTCCTCCTTCGAGAACACAAAAATAATTAAACGGTGAAAATACGGTAAGGACGGTGGCTTAAAAGAATGTGAATAAATGTGGGGTGTCGGATCAGGACAAATAGACGGTGGTTGCTGCTATTCAAATGTTCACTGCAGTTGAAATTATAATTTCAATATGGCACGTGATTGTAACTTAACATGGGCTCCTACGCAAGCTAGACCCATGCAAAAGAAAAAATTTACACAAGTATGGAGAAGGAAGGAAATACAGTCTGAAAGTCCTTCGAGCTCCCTAGCTAATCTAAGTTTCTTTTGAGAAGATTTTGCCGAAAGAAGATGATGCATACATTTAGGGGGAGCCTGTAATTTTTTATCATTACTGCTGAATTATATTAACAATTATTCTTTGATGAAGATCTTCTTATAGGGGAAATATATGAAATTAAATTTGCCATAAAAGTAGAGAAGAAAAGGTTGCAAGATAGCTTGAAGATGCAAAGATTGTCTTGCCTGAGACAGAGAGAAAGAGGATATTACATGATTGGAGCGCCTGAACACAACAGTGAAAGCGATGAAAGGAAGCTGATACGAATAGGCAGAAAAGTTTCGAGTTTTTGATGAAGTGTCTGGGTATGACTAATAACCCAGCAGTTGAAATTAAATGGGAGTGTTGAAATTATAATTTCAACTGCAGTGAACAGTGGAGCAGCAACAACCACTGTCTATTTGTCCTGATCCGACACCCCACATGTATTCCCGTTCTTTTAAGCCACCGTCATTACCGTCTTTTCACCGTTTAATTATTTTTGTGTTCCCGAAGGAGGAAGATCAGATCCACCATTGCACCATTATTTCTAAACAACTGTATTAATGAGCAGAATGACTGAAAGTGAAAAGAACCAGCTTCGAGCCGGTCGCAGCATTTATCAGTTATGGGTTTCCACACAACCAGCTCAAGAAGCACAGCAGAATGTCAGAAAGATCAGATTTCATTCATTATGAGCAGCAAAGACTCTGTCAGAGAGTTGAAGTGGTGATGGATAAGTTAGACCCTTTCCCGCACTATAAAATGCAGATGCAGCAGTGTAGATGAGACAAAGACAAAAAGAGAGAGAGCAGAGGAGAGCACACAATAGCGTGAAGAAAATGCTTCCAGAATAGTGAAACGCACAGCAATGCAGATTTGAATATAATTTGTTTTGTGATTGTTTGCTGTGAGAGAGGGTAGAAACGCAGCAGCACAATTTTTGTTGTTTGCATCTGAAATGCAAGTGAGGCACAACAACAGTGCAATTGTAATCAATGAAGGGAAGCACACAGCAGCGTGAATATAGTTTTCTGTTGGTGAATATGGAAACGCAGCACACAACAGTATGAATATGTTTTAGTTGTTGTTCGTTGAGAACTTGTAAGGGGAGCACGCAGTGCGTATGTTTTTGTTGTTCATTTAAACTGAACATGAAATGTAATCCACAGTAGTGCGAGAGTAATTCAAGAAGTTGTTTTATGCACAACAGTGCAATGATAGATAGAGTTGCTGAGACAACAGTGCTGAGACAGAGTTTTTGTAATGGAATATGCAGCAGCATAAATGTATTGAAATTTTACACACAACAGTGTAAAATTTCAAAGCAGAGACAAAGTAAATTTATTTGTGTGGAACTGAAGCGTTCCTTGGAGAATCCCTCTGTTAAGAGGAAGATGCTTTTGAGCATAAACAGTTGGAGAATCCCTATGTTAAAAGAAAGATGCTTTTCAGCATAGATAGTTGTGAAATCTCTCTGTCAAGAGGAAGATGTTTTTCAGCATAGATTGGTGAATCCCTCTGGATAAGAGGAAGATGCTCTTCAGCATAATATCTTGTGAAAATCCCTCTAAGTGAGGAATATGTTTTATAACAATTGGTTTATTGTTAATGAGTACAAGTTTTTTGAGTGTGTTGCTGAAACACCGTACGCTGAAAATAGTCTTGACGTCAAAACAGAGTGTTGCTAAAACACCGTAAGTCAAAAATAGTCTTGACGTCAAAACACCGTTGATGAAACACCATGATCAGCAACTGACGAAATTACGTTGCTGAAACACCAGTTTCAGTAAAGCGAATTTTTTTTTTTTTTTTCGCTGTGTTAAAATAGAGCATTGTTCTGTTCTGTTCGTTTGTTCTGGAATTATTAGAAATTCCCCAAAAAAAATATCACTCTCTGTTCATATTTTTTGTTTGTTTGTTTCAGAATTTATCAGAAAATTCCCAACAGTAATAACAGAGGATTTTTCCACTGTATTTTGTTTGGAATAACCAAAAATTCCCAACAGTCCACATATATATGGTGGAATTAAAAAAAACAACTACAGAAAGAATTGAGAGGCGACGCTTCTAAAAAGTAGGGAGAAATTTAGACACGGGTGGTTCTTGCAACGTTCCATTGAAAGCGATGTTTCATCGTCATCCCCGAAAAGTCAATGAGAGCCCCACAAGTTTCAACATTTATTCAACCTTCCAAACAGGCTCAAGCTTAGTTTTTACAAGGTGAGTTGTGCCCACTTTAGACCGTTGGCGTGAATAGAGTGCTCCACTTTCAAAGTTTGAATTCAAATTCACACATTGTTTGCTCACAGTGTGAATGTTGGGTTGACCAAAACCTCGTGGATGTTTATCTTCGACTTTGAATAAACGAAGTAAGCCGAGCTGAACGAATTCCATTAAATCTCTGTGGATTCTCCTGAAAAGGCCTCAATTCAACATCTGTCGCAAATAAATCAACCCTTTGAATGACCAAAATAAATCTTAGGATTATTGTCTTTTTATGGTGGGGGCTTTCGGTTTATTGTCTTGGTGGGGGCTTTCGGCTAACTTTTTCTTCATCTAAAGAGTGCGTACTAGGCCCGCTAACCTTTTTTTACGTAAAGAGTGCGTACTGGGCCGGGACGCGCCCAGTACGCACTCTTTAGATTAAAAAAAAGTTAGCCGAAAATCACAAGTCTCTTACCAGCTTATTATAAGTGCGTCACTGTCTTTTACAAGAATTTTTATTTAGATTAAAAAAAAGTTAGCCGAAAATCACAAGTCTCTTACCAGCTTATTATAAGTGCGTCACTGTCTTTTACAAGAATTTTTATAAGAAGACAACAGCGAACTTCCCGGCAAAATGTTTAGAGACCACATATTCAAACCCTGCGATAAATACATCAAAGATATAAATCATGTAGACCTGACAAGAAAATCACAATCAACCTAACAAGAAAATCACAATCAAATTGTTCGGATTTTTCCACTACAGGGAATTTTTTTCTTTAGATATTGTTTCTAAAGTCTTGGACGACAGCCGGCCCAGTACGCACTCTTTAGATTAAGAAAAAAGTTAGCCGAAAGTCACAAGTCTCTTACCAGCTTATTATAAGTGCGTCACTGTCTTTTACAAGAATTTTTATAAGAAAACAACAGCCAACTTCCCTACAAAATGTTTAGAGACCACATATTCAAAGCCTGCGATAAATACATCAAAGATATAAATCATGTAGACCTAACAAGAAAATCACAATCAACCTAACAAGAAAATCACAATCAAATTGTTCGGATTTTTCCACTACAGGGAATTTTTTTCTTTATATATTGTTTCTAGTCTTGGAAGGCAGTCGCACCTTCTAAGTCTTACAAGATGCAAACACAGAACGCACGCTCTTTGAAGAACGGGTAACAAGTCTATTCCAATTGATAACGCGTTCCTTCCGTGTTTTCATTGATATTTTTCTCACTCAAATTTCTTCAAAATTTCATAAAGATTTTTTTAAGAATCTTTAGAATTATAAGTTTAATAGTGTAATTTATAAAATTTAATTGAGTTTTTAATTTATTCTCATCTTTGAAAATTTATTTTAAAGAATAAAAAGTATAATCTCTCCCAAACATTATTAATGAGTTTCAATTAAATAAAAGTACATTCTATTCTAGTAGCATAATCAGGTAGTCAAGGAAAGTTCTATTACAAAGTCCAATAATAGTACTTGTTCTAATTTCTCAAAGCTCTAACTAAAGAAGCTAGTTATATTATTTAATTAGTTAGCTTTTAGAAGATAATATTCTCAAGTTTTGTTCTTTGTTGCCATTAGAATAGTGATTTAGTTCATCAACTTACTTAAGCTAGATTTAGTAAACCTATAGGACTTTATACATGTACTTTCTAATGCATACTAGTTAAAGAGATACCAACAAGGATTATAAGGGTTTCTATGGAGGTGAAACCTCTTTTATTTCATGTGTGTATGCTTCCCCTACCATATTTCACTTAAATGACAAATTTCTATATTATTTATAGATTCTAGAACACATCTACAACTTGGAAAAATAATTTCTCTAAAACAATGTGCTTAGGAAAGTGCTCTAATAATACGTTATTTAATACTAAATTTAAATATATAGGGAAACATATCAAATATTACCTAAATTTACTATATAAAATACATATTGCAACCACAATAGATGAATGAAAAACCTAGAGAGCACTAAAATATATACCTTCATTATTGGAAGTAATGTTCACTTGCCTCTACAAAGACAACCTCTAATTGGTAGAAATCCAATTACAAATAACTTCGCTGGACATATTTTACATTTTTTCTATATATTTATGTAATACTTACTATTTCCTAAGAACATTCTAGTAGGTGGATGCTCCTAGTAAGCCTTCTTACATATATTGCTTTCATAGTACTACATAGATCTTATTTATTAGAGATGGCATCCATACATAGAAATAGTTAGCAACATATCTATCTACTAAGGATATACATAATGTTTTTTTGTATATAGAGATGAATCTTGCATTAAACCCCATTTTCTAAACAACGACATTTGAGAGTGCATCATAACAGCATAGCATTATACAATCTTGTCCTTTGTGATCGCCTATTGCGTCTAGGTTTTGGACCTCATGCAAATGATGTGTCGTCCTCCCCTTCTCTACTCATGATTGGTATCTCCTAAAACCAATGAGTGCATGTTAAGATTTGGCCATCCCAATATTGGAAAATGCTTATGGGCATCTTGAATGAATCCACGAAATTCAAAATATGTAGAAACTCGCCAAATGTCAGACACAAACTATGTGAAACCCAAAGCCTTTGGACAAGAATTTAACTATCGAGAGAGCTTTCAAGGAAAATGGAAAATTGTTATAATATTTCTTTAAAGCATTCAAGAATCAAATTTTTCTTTAGTATCTAATCTTAAAGTGGATGTGTTTTGATCCATTAACCTATTCTAATCATAAGTACAAATGGTCATTATGCACTTAAATATGTTATCTGCAAATTTTAGTTATTATAGATAGAAATAATAAGACCACCTTAGAAGTGTGATAGAGTGAAAACCTCTATTGTGCAATCTACAAGATTTCAAGTTGGCAAGCATTTTAACAATGATAATTTCGAGGCTACTCCTTGAATCCAATGAAATGGTTAAAAACAATTTCGAGATCAATCTTACAAAGTTGTGGTGGAGTTTGCTTTTGTTCGAAATGTTTGTTACATAATGGTTTTCATTACAATTTCCAAAAACCATATTTAGTTAAATCCAAAACAAAACGCAGATGACTTTGACATCAAAGCTTTGATATGTTTTGTTGGGACTAATAATCAACAATAATTATACTCAAAATTATATCTAGCATATATGAAGCAAGGAACACGAAAAGCTTATATTTAGGAAACTCTTGAAGGGAAAAATCCATTCAATCAAATCATTCTATCTTCCTTTTATAATATATTAATTCCCTCTATAAAGCATTACGTGCCCATAGCAATATCAATACAATATGTATAGAATTAAAAGACCATAATCATATCACAACAATATTTCATAATAAAATATTTAGTTCAACTATGTTCATAACTATTTATAATAACATCTCCACAAATCACTCAATCTTATTCAATGAAATACTTATTTTTCATTTTTCCCATTATCTTTGTCTTAATTTATACATAAAAAATTATATACAAACTATAATAATAATATATATAATATTAATATATATTACTAATAAAGATCAAATCTTCCTTCTTATTATATAATATATGAACATAGCTCCATGAGATAGTTCATATTACATAAGTAAAATAAACTAACTTTTTTATAAATAAAAATTCTGAAATATAAAGTCATAATATTTCTTATTATTTTAGATATAATTACAATTAAATCTTAAATAAAATACACTTACATATATATATATATATATATATAATAACTACAAAATCTCAATGATCTATCAATAAAGCAGACTCAGAAACAAAGTCTTCGAATTTCAATTCTATATGGTTTCTTCCGTTCATTTAGCCTCTCATTGTTCCTAAATGATATCGGTTTCTTGGTCACGCTAAAAATCTTCTCCTTCTACCCTACGGTTTGTTAGTGTTTCCATTTTTCTTTTCAACAAAGAATTTCAGAGGCAATGAAGAGTCGAATGATGAGTCCTCTGATTGGTATCTCTTAAAATCCAATGGGCCTTAAAACCCAATGGATGCATGTTAAGTTTTGTTCATCTCAATATTGGATAGTGCTTATGGTATCTTGAATAAATCTAAGAAATCTAAACTAGCATTTGCACCTTATGCTGCAAAGGAAACGTCGTAAGTCGGTAGCGCATATGGAAGAAGAGCATGCATGAAAAGAAAATGTGATATGTTAGGTGATCTAACTATAGCCAAATTTGAATGACAAAATAAATGTAAATGTTAAATTTAATACAATAAAATATTCTATTCAAACCAAAGGCATGCAAAACTTCATTCCCAAGTGCTCAATCCAAGAGCTTAATTTCATTAAAAATTGCATTCCAGACCAGAATTTTATCTTTCATTGCCTCATCTAAACTGAACCCTTCACCTTCATATGGTAATGGTTTGAGATCAAATTAACACCATAAGTGACTTACAAGGAGTGAAAAATCATCAACTCAAGTGGATGAGCTTTCATCCAATCTTGAGATACACTTCTCAATGGTTTGATGCCTATCATCTGACATCATGTCTGATGTCGACTGGTATGTGGATAGTGGAGCTTGCAAACATACAAACTCTAACAAGAGTACAATTAGTAGAACTTGGTGATGATGCCATGTATCGAGTTGCAAGAGTGGGATCCATCAAATGATATCCTTAATCTTACTAAGTTATGATGTCTTGTATGTACTTATCATAACTAAAAATCTCTTTCCAGTTTCAGTGATGATAGAGCTTACATATATGTCTAAGTTTGAAGATCAACAAGTCCTCATCCTAAATTGCAAAGGGAATCCTATAATAACTTTAGGGCATGATAGCGACAACTTGTGTGAGCTTCGACAAAAGAGACTAAGTCACTTTCTCTAGTGAATGTTGCCAATATTGAAGAACATGGTGTCGGGATTGCTAATCTTCAAGGCTGAGAAGAAAGGAGTGTGCAAGGGTTGTGCACTTGGCAAGCATGTGAAGGATGTTTTCCTGGTAATGAAGATAGGTCAAGATGGGTTTCTGACCTAATCCACTCAAATGTATGTGGGAACATGTCTTCAAATTTTACTATGAATATTTTATTGATGATTCTTCTAGGAGGTCATAGACTTACTTCATGGAAACCAAGGATAATGACTTTGAGAAGTTTCAAGAGTTTAAGGGTCTTGTATAAAATCAAATAGGTATAAAGATTAAGTTGTTAAGGTACAACAATGGAGAAGAATATACCCCAAAGGAGTTTGATACCTTTTGCACGGAAGAAAGAATCAAGAAAACATTGATAGTTACCTGCAATCCTCGGTAGATTACGGTTGCGAAGAGGAGAAACATATCTATCATAAAATAGTCAAATCCATGATTCATGATCTAGTTTTTCTCATGTGCCTCTGTGTATAAACGTGTCTTATCATTGTCTATATTTTGAATATGTATCCTCATAGCATTTTGAAGGATAAGACATCAATCGAGGAATTTAGAAGCATCAAGTAACACATATTTGAGCTTTTCAGTTGTCATATCTACATTATTATTCCATATGAGAAAATGACCAAGTTGGAACCTTCTAGTCTGAAGGACACATTTGTAGGTTAGAGTGGAACCTCAAAAGCTTATAGAATATACATTCCATCCCAACATAAACATAGACAAATCATGAAACACGACTATTGAATTAACTGTAGCATGAGATTTACTTTTTATTTTCTCTTCATATGGTGTTAAGGTCAGGTTTTCAGCGATTCTATGTGTGTGATCAAGTGGATATAAGGGTGCTTTTCTCTACAAGCACTTTCTATTCACAGCTGGAAGGAAAGGATCGTACTTCAAAAATCTAGCTTGCATCATATTTTTTTTCATCACATTTATTGTGAATGGAATGCACAAGTGGATTATGTCTCAAAGAGGGACCTTACAATGGAGGAAGGATGCATTTGTTTTGAGGAATTTTAGGGCTTATCAAGGATTATATCTAGAAAAATTCGTATTCTGATTGGTCATTAGCAGGAGGTTTTCCTTCAAGAGTAGGAAGTTTTTTGTTGATATTGGTCCACGTCACATTTTTTCTTTTCGAAATTGATCTTATTCTCGTCTAACTCATCTATTTGTATCAAATGGGTGTTCCTTTTCTTTGGCCCAATGTTTTGAATTTTGTATAGTCTATGCTCTTCTCGGTGATTGTTTTTATTTCTGTTAGTCAATACTTATAAGTTGAGCTTTCTCTTCTAGGTTTGTCTTTTAGCATACATAGATGTCCCTCCTCTTTATGAACAATTTTGTAAAATACTCTAAAGCAACAATAAATAATTATGAGCAAACTATAGTGATATAAATTAATGGTAAATATAAGATCCATCTTAAATACTTATAAGTTGAGCTTTCTCTTCTAGTTTTGTTTCTTCACATACATAGATGTCCCTCCTCTTTATGAACAATTTTGTAAAATACTCTAAAGCAACAATACAACATTATGAACAAACTATAGTGATATAAATTAATGGTAAATATAAGATCCATCTTAAATATGGATCTAACATGAAGAATTGCATTCACCTAGAATGTTAGAAATATATTAGCTCACAACAAAAAATTACATAAGTGTTGTTTCAATAGTTTGGAAAATATTCAACATTATAAGAGAGAAATTGAGTTAGCAATTAAATGGTGTGAAAATTTATCTAATATTCAATTTTGTTTATTTAGAGAAACTCAACGCTAACAATACCCAAATCTAAATTACAATCTGAAAACATCTGGTGAGAAAGGTTGTCAAATCTTTAGTCAAAGACCCCTAGAAGATCTTAAAAAAAAGTAATTTGATATTTTTGTATCTTAGATGGATGAGTAAGCTAAAAAATAACTCAACCCGATTCCCTGTTTTAACTTTAGCATCAAGTCAAAAATTTTGTGCCCTTTGAGAATAGTCTCTCCAGGACTTTACGCCTCCTTTGGATGTCATTTTTGTCTTCTCCTCAGTGGATTTGAAGTGACATCTTCTTTGTCCATCTCAATAATTAAAATTATGTCAAACTGTCTTTCCACAACAAAAAGCGCAGTGTAATTGTGTTATCTATAATTGTTGCACTGCCTCTTTCAAGTGCCATGGGGAAGGACTTTTTATTGTTTTAACTTTTAATTATTTGGATATAATTGTTGCACTGACTCTTTTAAGTGCCACGGGAAAGGACTTTTTATTGTTTTAACTTTTAATTATTTGGATTTTAGCTTCACCTGTATGAACCATGCAGGTCCATGTAGGTGCTTATGCAGGGAACTAAGCAGAATAATATTTTTTTTGATCTACAAATTGAAAAGCCTTGTTTAAAAATTATAATAATTGTTACAAATGACAAAAATATGTTAATTGAACTTGAACA